>WHYT01015472.1:74356-85090 GCA_009806455.1 Tetrax tetrax | reverse complement strand
GTTCCTTGTTCTCCCGATGCCTAATTTGAGTTTTTATGCTGTGGTTAAAGCCAGTGCTTCTTTGTCCTGAAACTGAATATTTACTTTTCTTCACATCTACCCTTTCAGTGTATAAAACCTAACATTGGGGTGATTATGTGGCTCCTCAGTCCTTCAAGACAAAAACCATATTTCCTCTGAGTCACATTTTTTTGGATTTTGGATCTTTCTTGGTATTCCCTGATCGTGACTCGCTGCCAGTTGGATCCCACTTGAACTGCAGCGCCCCGAACTGCGTGTAATGTTCAGATAAATCGAAATCTGTTGGATTTCTTTGCCTTGCAGTTTTCTTGTTCCTGCGCCCCCTCCTTAGAAAACCATGACCTTGACTCACGTTCAGCCAGAGCTCCTAGATCTTTCTTTAGCACTGGTGCCAAATCAGGTTTCCATTCTTTCATTACAGAACTATTTCTGCCTAAGTGTGGACCTTCGCGTTCATCCTCACTAAATTAATCTCCCTTCCCCCCCCCCGACCACTCCTCCCATTTGTGGGTTCTCGCGCTCTGAAGCTGTGCGTCGCCTACAGATTTAGTACCCGCGTTGCGCTCCGTCCGTCAAATCACTGGGGAAACCGGCCGGTGGAACTGGAACAGGCTCCTGTGGAGAACCCTGGGGTTTCCCTCTTGAGAAGGAGCCTCAGGTCGCTCAGAGCTGTTCTAACGTTCAGATTTCATACCAGCTGCTTCTCTCCCTTTGTCACAGTGCTGGCATTGCAGTTAACTGGTTTGTTAAATGCTCCCGTTCCTGCGCGTCTTGGCCGTGGCCTCTGAAGCGAGTCTCTGGCCGTTCTGTGACTTTCTGAGCTGCCTGGCACCCTGGTTTGGGTTCTCTCCTCGACTCGCGATGGGACGCGGTGGGCAGCGGGCTCTGCCAGCCTGCAGAGTACGCCACTCCTTTTGCAAGGGCTACGTAAAAAATAATATGTATTAACGTTATAGGAATATAATTTTACCTTGAAAAGCTAATATTGGCCTTTATGATACTCACTAATTGCTTTTTCCCCCAGTAATAAAGTTAGAAGTGGGATAGCAATGAAGAGAAAAAATGAATGGACTTCAAAACCCGTTGTGGTGGAAGCACGTACGTTTAGAAGACTTTCAGCTGCTCTTCACAGCCTGCTGCTAGTTACGGACCGCGTTGGCCTGGATGACAGTTGCTTTGATCTCAAACACGAAAAGCAGTCTGTCAGGACTGTACGTGGGGCTCATCTCGTGGTGCAGGCGGGCAGCGCAACGCTGAGAAGCCAGGGCCGGCCCAGCGGGCTCGGGCAGGACCAGCCGGGCCGTGCTGGTGGAGCAAAGCCACCAGGCCCCGTTCAACCTTGGGGTTGAATGTGGGTCTGAGGTGGGGCAGGAAGAGGAACTCGCGTGGCGGTGGCTTGTGTTTGTCCTGGGAAAGGTGTGGTGCTTGTGGCGTTGAACTGGGCTGGAGGCTTTGCCCTGCGCAGGGTAGCGTTCGGTGACTGCCATCGTTCAACCGTGTTGCTGCAGGCTTGGGAGGACTGGAACCAGCGTAGTTCAAAAATACGGGGTAATCCAGGCTGCTTTTAGATGTTGATACTGGAATAGCCATGTCCAGCGGCCAGGGCAGTGACTTAGGTTGTTTGTTCTGTCTTTTATGAAAACTGGGTTTGTTACTGTCCCAGTCTGTAGAGGAGGAGGACGTGGACCTGGCTCTGGTGTACAGCGCAGGGCAGTCGAACTCGCAGGAGTAACTGCGTCCTGTAGAGATGTTCCAGCGTGTGAAGGGGAGGAACGTGTTACGTGCCCCTCGTGTCGGTGCTGTTCCGACGCCGTAATTCCTGTTAAGTAACCAAACCTCGTTCGGGTGGCTGAGGTGGGCTGACACCTCTGTGTTTTCATGAGGCTGCACAGACTGCTTTCTTGATTTGTCCCTGCAGGAGCCCTATTACGTCCGTTGCATTAAGCCCAACGATAAGAAGTCACCGCAGCTTTTTGACGAGGAGCGTTGCAGGCATCAGGTGGAATACCTTGGCCTTTTGGAGAACGTGAGAGTCCGCCGAGCAGGCTTTGCCTACCGCCAAACGTACGAGAAGTTCCTTCACAGGTAAGAAGGTTGCTGGCAAGTGGCTCCGTTCAGCTCTTTGCGGGACAGCTGGGACGCTGGAATGAGGTGTGTGAGTTGGCTGTCTCCCTTGAGTCTTCTGGGCTCGTGATCCTCGCCTGGAGCAGCTGGGTGGTGGTGTGTTGAGTTTAATATCTGCTGGTGGCTCTGATAAAACGTGGGTCTACAAGGGACTCTGGTTGCTCTCATTTTGTGCCCGCAGATGCGTTGAGGTGCGTATGTGGCACGTGGGCTCTACTTCGTTGTGCTAAAATTCATTTGCTGTGTTACTCTTTGCAGCAGGACCGTGTGATGAGGTTCTTCCCCAGAGCATAACCCTAAAACCGCAGCTGATTAACTTCTGTTTCTCTCTGAACGTCGGCTGAGTGTTGCAGCAAGGGAGGCAGATGGGTCTTGTGTCTTGGGAAGTGCCTGATGGCGCACGGCGACATTACGCGTGTGCAGGAGGAAACCTCTGGACTGTAAAACTGGAAGCCTGAGAAAAGGATAGTAACGTGACCCCATTAAAACATGAGTTTGATGCTTCTTGCCCTCTTAATTCCTACCAGACTTGTGACAAATGAAATGTTTTGGATTGAAATTTGTCTTACGGCTTCACTAAATTAGCGTGGGTGCTAAGAATGCAACCTTTTACTGATGGAACAGTGAGTTGATTTTGAGTTCTGCTATTGAATCAGATGAGAAAAAGGCCCCGGGGGTAGAAAAAAAATGAGCTTTTCAAGCAGGTGGGATGTCATGCGTTAGAAACAAAGTGCTGTTGAAAGATCTTTGCTGTTCGCCGTGGAGATTTGCCTGGATGTTTCGTGATACCCAAAGTGGAACGAAAGGGTCTGGCTTACTAAATCCAGCCCACAGCGCTGCGTCTCGGTGTTCTTGAACGTTTTGCGGTGGTTAGAGCGTGCTTTCGCCCTCACACGTGGAATTCATTGCCATTTCCTCTCCAGGTTTGTGTGATTGCTATTAATAGAAACAGCTGCTTTGTTCGTGTGACCAGCAGTGGTGTTTACAGCCAGCAAACCAAATTAGCACGTGGCGACTGGCGCGGCCCTCAGGCCGCTGGAGCGTTTGTTCTGCCGGGCCCTGCTTGGCTTTGGGTGAGACAAACCCTCTTACAGGGGCTGGGATGTGATTTGTGGTACAAGCCCCACAACTTTGGAGTGTTTTTTGGAAAGGGATCACCAGGGATTTCTGTTCCTTTGTATCTAACAGGCTTTTTGGGAGGCTGGGAATGTGGGGGGGAGTGCAGGCCCCTCAGCTCTGGACTCCACGCTGCGTGCGGGGCTCGGTAGAAGACAGATCCAGACTGACCCAGCGAGAGGCGGTTGTGGGACATAACTGTTGTCTGTTTGCTTACGTTACACTGCGAAGATGTAAAGGTTCAGTGTCACAGATGTTTAACTCCCTTACAGGCCCCGGAAGCTTTCGGATTGTCTGAGCCCGAAACAGATACCTGGGTTTTGTTTTCTTAGCAGGGACAGGAGATAGAAATCGGGGTATATAGAGATGGGAGATACGTGTGTGTGTGAGTGCATGTATGCCTATGATTTAATATATGCATATGTGTATTTAAAAACATTAAAAAAATAACTTTCCTTTCTGTAGGACAAGAGATTGTTGCTATTTAGCCCTAAAGCACTGTCAGGTAATTGATGTCTTGCACCTACCAGTAGGAAATGAAGTGCAGCACAGTAAAACCATTAACACATGTCCTTCTCAAGCTTTCCTTGAAATGAAGAAAACTTTTTAAGACTGTGCAAACCAGTCTCCCCTTACCAACTTGTAGAGCGCAAGATCTAAGTATTTTTTTTTGTTGCACAAGAGATGCTGCCTGTTACTTGGTAACTGCACCTTCCAGTCGTGTGAAAGGCACGTCAGGACCGGGTGTCTTAGATCTGATGCATGCTTTTGGTTTAATATGTAATTCACTAGCAACAAAAAAAAAAAAAGCTGATTGGATTTCAGAAAGGGGTCCGTGTGTGGGGCAGGGGAAGAGCGGCGCCGGCGCGGCCGTGTTGAGCGTAACCCAACACTTGCTCCGTGGAGGCATCCGCGCGCCTGTTTCCAGGCGATGTTAAACATAGTGCGGAAACGCCACCGAGGTGGCTGCGAACCGCGCGGCGGGAAGAGGAGAGTACGACCTGGCTTCACGTGCGGGCCTGATAGCTTTCATTAAAACTTCGTCGTTTAGTGGCTGGCAAAAACCTTGGCTCGTAGGAGAGCTGCGCTGGGAATTGCGAACTCTTGTTGCGGCCTCGTGCGTGGCAAGCACAGAGACGAAGAAGGAGGAGGGAAGGTGATGGAGCCGTGGATGTTGAATGCACAAGTGACCTTGGAAGCTGTCCAGATCTGCAGGCAGGAGAGGGGCCGGGTTGTGGTGTCAGTGAGCAGATTTGGTTTGGGTTCGGCCTGGCTGTGATTAGCAGCGAGGTCGGGATTTTGACTCGCTGTGGCATCCAGGTCGCACTCTCGGCTGCGGGGAAGGAGCTGGTGGCGTTGCCCTGCGCGTGCCGTGGGAGGGACAAAAGGGCTGCGCGCTGTCCCACCGCGGTCCCACGCCTGCGGGCTCGGAGGGAGGTGGTCCCTCTGCCGTGGGATGGCTTCGATTGCCACAGCCCTGGTTTTGTTATCAAGGAGGAAGAGAACTGAACGCTTATTTTGGGCAGGATTTCAGTTCTCTGACATCTTATCCCTTTTTTTTTTTTTTCTGATAACGTGTGGGTTTGCACTGCCACTCTGTCTCAAGGTGGAAGATTTTCCCAGTGAATTAATCATTGCAGGAACATTTTCCTGATGAGAACAGGAAAGAGAAACCACTGTAAAGTATTTATGCTCTGTGTTAGGTGTGTTTGAGAGGAGTGCTTTCGCCAGCCAAGTGTCAGTGCAGAATCTCCTGCGGTGAGTCCGAGGAGGGTTTTTAACAGCCTGTTACCAGGATATTATAAGATTATTATAAGATACGTAGTGTGCGTGCCGTAGCCCTCGCGCTGACGCTGTTCCCTGCTCAGACACAGTCCGCATCTCCATTTTTCCCCTCTTCACCAGCTTAGCCAGGAAGGCTGACTTGCTGAACGAAGGCGACGCCGTGATGCGTTTCCACGCAGGCTCACTTCAGTTTGGTAACTCCTGCAGCGCCCGCTCCCCAGTAGAAGGGTTTATTGCTGCCTCCGTTCGGTATTAGCTGACACTTCAGGACATCCAAAGCATTGAGATGGGGTCGTGGGCTTTTAAGCAGAGAAGTGGTTGAGGTTGCTGCATGCTTGTTTTCTTTAGGACAGGAACGTGGGCGCTGTTACCGTGAAAATGCCTGTTACATTTTTGGTTACGTCCATCAATCTTACGCAGAAAATTCATTGTTGGTTTTTTTGTGTCTGTTCACCAGCATTTCTCAGGGCTGGTCAGTGTCAGGGAGAGCAGAGTCTGGTGAGGTGCCGCGGTGGCTGGTTTGTAGTTGTCGCAGTCGCCGTCTGCGTTCTCTCTCGCAGTGTGGAAAGGCGTTTGGAGAGCAGGGACCGGAGGGAACGACTGAACCGTTACAGGCAGTGGTGGTGTCTGCGCAAACGCCGGCAGTCAGCTGTCTGCTGCTTTGGTGAATAATAGAATTTGTTAGAAATGGCTGCCAACACGGTGAGCAAGAAAAATTATTTGCAGAATTTTGAAATCTAGGTTTTCTGACAAAACAATTGATCACGATTGGCTTCTTATGCAGAATGTGAGCAAAACAAAGCTTTTCTTCCTCGCCAGAAAAAAAAAAATTAAAATGGAATGCTGAGAGTGAATAATGGAACTGCCAAATCCACAGAGTGACAACGCTGAGGTTTGCCGTGTTGCATCAGATCGGTGTTGAAGTATTTTTTTTTCAGTGTCTCACAAAATCATGCCTCATATTTTTCCTTGGATTTGAGGATCACCGTTCCTACAGAGGATATCTTGAGGCTCTTCTGTCTATGATCAGTTTTATTAGAATGTAGATGATAGTTATTTCTAAAGTGTGTTGAAGGTTGGCCTTCTTGAGAATCTGGATGACAAGTTTCACATTTGTACCTTGTGCCTTGGAATTCCAGGTACAAGATGATCTCGGAATTCACGTGGCCAAACCATGACCTCCCTTCAGACAAAGATGCTGTGAAGAAGCTCATAGAGTGTCACGGATTTCAGCACGACGTTGCTTATGGCAAGACCAAGATTTTCATCCGCACACCTCGCACTCTGTTCACCTTGGAGGATCTGCACGCCAAGATGCTTGTGAGGATTGTCCTCTTCCTGCAGAAGGTAAAGCTTGGTTTACTGCATTAAAAACTCAGTTCAAGTGCATTGAAAAATCCTTTGCTGTCTTGCCAGGCTCATGCGTGAAAATGCCAATTGCACAAATTCTGGAATACTGCAGTTTGCTGCTTAATTTTTGTAAAGCTCTTTCAGTGGTGTTCTCTGCATGGAAGTCCTGATGTGGTGTGTGCTGTACTGCGAGCTGCAGGGCCTACGAGATTGCTGGGTCCTGTTTAAAAAACTTGCTCTTTACTCAGGGAAAGGAGGCTACCTGGAAACCTAGAGGAACTTCTGTGGGTGAATGCGTGAGAGGGATGCACAGTGCATGTTGAGATGGGCTTCCAGGTGTAAAAGATTATTAGTGGGTCCATAGCTGATGGCAAACATCAACTCTTGAAGTGCGGGGAAAGGAGTGAGAGGGAAAGAGAGAGTGAGAAGAGACGCAGGGAAAGCTTTCCCCAGAGGCCAGCTAAGAAGAGAAGGGACAGGATTCCTGAATGAGCATCCTTTGTGGTGCAGCATGTCTCCCCCATCGTACTATTCCGTTAATAACTGCTGAGTTGCTATCAGGACCTGTGTGAAATCCCTGTTGTTTTATCTTACGATGCTGTCTGTGCTGACCGGAGCATGCAGTGGCCGGGGCAGCTGCTGGTGTGTATTCATTTATTAAGCTTTGAGCATCCACGTGATTGAGTTCCATCACGTAAACTAAAAACCGCAGCCGAGGCACGCAGAAAGACGGGGTGGTTTGCGCGCTGGTGGCAACTGCTCCCCGTAAGACCCTGCCACACCGCGCCGTACTGGGGTTTGCAGGTACCAGCCTGGGAGAATGACAGCACAGGAACAAGGGGAAGCGCTGCTGCAAGGTTCTGGAAAACTCTGCCCCAGCAGCGTGGGTGGAGGGGTAGCAGAGGGAAAGCAGCCTGCGGAGCAGGAAATGGGGGGCCTTTAGCGTTACAAAGGGTGAGACACCCAAGGCGCTGCGCAACAGGACCTGTGCGCTTCTCTTCCCTCTCTGAAGATGGAATCTGAGCTCGAGATCTTTCCAGTCTCACCCTTAGGATAAATCATTTTACGTCCTGTGGCTTCAGGGCAAACGCACACTCAGACTTTGCTTACGGATGCCGTTGTAAGCCACGGGGGTTCGTGGTGACGTGGCTAGCTCCGAAACCATTCAGGTGCTTTGTAGGGTAACAACAGCCCTCAAAAGCAACGTACACCAGAGGGGAAAAAACATGGGAGCTGGTTTTAGTACTTCCTGAAAGCTGTGCTCTGTGTGAGTGTGATCTGTCTGGCAAAGAGCAGCAACTCCTGACGTTCACAGCTGCAGAAATGGTGGAACTGACTTCCTCCGAACCGACAGGGATTGCTGACTAGTTCAAGACTTTTAGAACTGCATTTCTTAAAACACATTTTTTCCTTTGTCATTCTTGGAACTCAGGAGACAACAGAATTTCTGAAACCCTTTTTGCCTGTCAGAAATAGAAACTGCTGGCAGATGGCTTCATGGAGAAAAAGCCTGCGGAACGCTGTGCCATGAGCACACGTTGACACAAACTTTCTAAACCTGATGGACTGAATCGCTTCTGGGGAAGGGTATGACCCTGAAGGAAAAGTTATCCACTGCAAGCTTCAGTAGTTGTGTGAAGCAGTGACATTTCTTGTGTTTGCAGTGCATTTGATCCAATTTCCTTTCTGGAAAGCAAATTTGACCAGTATGGCAGGAGAGTGTGGAGTCCAGGGCTGCATTTCTGTGGGTGTGTTGTGCCAGACTGCGTGGTTTCCCTTCAGTAAGGAATTGTGTAAGTTGTATATATGCGTGTGAGATCAGTTCTTCTGGAAGCGCAAGGCTCAGGCCACTCAAAGGCTGCAGGACCTGTCTGGTTTTGAGCTGTGTGGTTCAGCGTTTCCCTTCCTTTTTGAGGCAGCGTTCTGCGGCACAACAGCTTGCTTGGACTACTTGTCGTTTTCTTCCAGGTCTCCTCCCTGGAAATGGCAGCATGCTTTTCCAAAAGCGTAGTCTGGCTTATCCTTCTGGCGTGAAACAGGGCTGATGTGTGGGGGATTTTGCTGTACTGGTTTTGTGTGGCACTGGGTGTGCTGGATTGTATACAGAATAACTGTAGTGCTTCTGGGGCTTCTCTTGGTGTGACCATCAGCCCAAGTGACAAAAGTTAAACTCGCGGTGCGTGTTGTGCCATGGCTTCACAAACCTCCCTCCTCTATGTTCTCCTAACACAAGTCTACGTGGAGGTGTGCACAAAGCACTGAAAGAGGACAGGTGGAGCCATCTGTGTCATCTTCCCCTAAGAAATCTCTGGTGAGTTCTAATTTACCCAGTAAAGGCTTTGTGGGGAAGGGACCGGCTCCTTCTCAAGCGCCCAAGGTACCGAAGACTTTGAAAACTGAGTGGCCAGAGCTCCTTTTCTGCAGCTTAACCCTGCTGTGGCTGGCCTGTGTCTCTGTTTATACTCACTGGATGTTCTTCAGCCAGGTCTAAAATGCTTGCAAAGTGGTGGAAAGGAACTCTTCAGCGTCCTGGAGCTCGCAGCTGAAGACAAGAAACACTGACGCGTCTAAACGCTCGCTGGACAGCTTGCCAACGAAGGAGTGGGTGATGTCTGTGGGTGTGTAATGAGGTACCTTACAGCATTAACTCCGTCTGGAAAATGCTTGAATTTTTCTTCCAGTTTCTGTATTTCTGGTGTTTTCCTGTTGGATGCTGAGCGCTGTGTCAGATCGCTCCTGTGGGAGGCACCGGCCATGTTCCGCTGCCGGTAGATGGGGCAGTTGGAGACTGGCAGCGCTGAGGAGGGAACAATCGACACAATGAGAATGAAATCAGAGTGAGGATCTGAAGGGGCCTTCTCTGTGCTCTGAAAGCATCACGGCAATTTAGCCTTTATCTTAATTTCTGTTCTCAACTTGCTTTCAAACGTTCATTAGAAACGCACATGAAAATTTAATTCTTGCTCCTTTTTCCTCACTTTGGTTTTGCCGGTAAGCGTCAAAGGCTGAGCGAGGTGAACGGTGGTACTCTGAGGGTCACAGATTCCATCTAAAAGGAAAGAGAGAATTAAATTTTTTTTTTTTTTTTTTTTAAATGGGAATTCTGAGCTAAGAAGCAGACTGCCATCGCAGATGAGGCTGTAATCTGTCGATTGATAGGATTTTCTGCGAAGGTGATCTGTGTGAGGTCTCTTTAATCTTACAAACTTGGCTAGAAGCCCGCTGAGGTTTTTCAGCTGGCTCTAAAGGCGTCTCCAGATCTCCTTTTCCATTCATTTGAATTTTATGTTCTTAAATTTTAATCAAAACCCACGTGAATTAAACAGACTCCAGAAAAGATGTCAGTGCTTCTCATAAGCTGAGCTGTGACTCTTGGTTTGGGTGAAGGCTCCGTTTCTTTTTGTGCAAGTCCCGGTTTCCGAAGGTGCCGCAGCAGCTGCCACGCTGGGAGGAGGGGGCACCGATGGGACCACCGGGCGCTCAGAGCTGGGCCGCAGAATCTCTTGGTCTGGAGCTTTGCATGGTCCCAGCGGTCACTTCCACCCCCCTGGCCATGGCTGAAGGCGGAAAGCAAACAGCAAGGAGCTCTTCACTGGAAGCAGCCATGGAAATATGTATTCTTTTCTAATGTTCAGGAATTTTTACTGAGTTTCTTGTGTTGTTCAGACTTTGTTTTCCAAACTTTTCCTTTCTCTCTATCCATCCTCCCAGCACTTCAGGCAGAATTTCACTTGTCCTCTTAATTTGTCTTCTCCTGACCTTTAGGAAGACAAAGCACAGAGGAGACGGCAGAGGTGCGGAAAGAGGAGCGGAGAGGCTGTGGGTGGGGGCTGGATAAGGGGAATACTTTTAATTTAAAAAAAAAAATCCTAGAGACACCATTTCTTTTCCATTTTCAATGTAACCTTGTTCTAAGTCTCTGCTCTCCAGCCCTTCATTGGCTCATGGGACTCACGCTGCGAGGCCAACACGTGCTGCCGCTCGCTCCCCTTCCTGCGCCCCGCCATGTCTCCTGCGGCGGCTGCTCTCGTAGGGGACATTCTGCTCCGTCGCGTGCCCTGCACGGCGTCGCTGGGCACTACACTAATGACAAAATCGGTTGCTTTGGAGTCTGCTCTTCAGTGTGTCACTTAGAAAATGGCCATCAAAGGAGCTTCTCTGTGGGCCTGCCTTCCTCTGGGTATGTCCTACGCTGCTGATGCTTCGACAATCGGTTTTCTTCTTGTGACCGCTTCACTGCCGGCACTCTCCAGTCCTCCCCATTGTGTCCTCCTCTCCTTCCCTTGTGTCCTGCGCACGCCTCCACCTTCTCACCCCCCACGCTACTGCCACGTCCTC
>WHYT01015472.1:53212-67229 GCA_009806455.1 Tetrax tetrax | reverse complement strand
TTTGCCGGTAAGCGTCAAAGGCTGAGCGAGGTGAACGGTGGTACTCTGAGGGTCACAGATTCCATCTAAAAGGAAAGAGAGAATTAAATTTTTTTATTTAATTTTTTTTTTTTTTAATAATTAAGCCTTCTGTTGTGTTGGAGTTCCTCAAATTAGAATTTAGGAGAAGACAACTGGAGATAAAATGGTGTTGTGGAAATAGACATTTTTGTGGTAAAAACGGGGGGTGTATGGGGTGTAGCCTGTAAAGCAGCCGGTCCCAGGCTGCAGCCCAGTAACGTTTTTCTTTGCACAGGAATGGTTTTAGATGTACACCTTCATTTCCAGTGTGATGTGTTATGTGGTTTACTGCTCTTACACCAAGCACAAGACTTTCAAAAAGAGATTCAGTAATTGTCTTAAGAGCTTTGTCGTGTGCGTAGCCCTTAACCCTTGTAATAGTGCTGATTCCTGTGTTTAATTGCTGAGTTCAGTTAAACTGAATTAAAATTCACTTCCAGTTCAGGTAATTTTCCTTTCTTTTGCTCTGTGCCTCCTGGATATCTTCTCCTTTAGCTTTATCTCCAGCCTCCTTTTTTCTTCCATGATAAAATGTTACCGGGACTCCGGGCTGCGATTTTACTCCAGAGCAAACCAAGTCAGTGAGCAGATGTGATGTGATTTAACCTGTGCTGGCCGCAGGAGAATTTAGCAAGCGAGATCTCTGTCCGGTGTTAGAAAACCCGTATGGCAGCGGGGACGTCGCTGCCGGAGTCAGCTGGAACGGTCATTTTAGAAGCACCAGCTGAGAACATCACTTCTTCTTCAAGTGGTGCGTTTGAGTTTATTGACTGTCTACATCATTGTCTTCATGAATGCGGGTGGAGCCGCTCTAATGTTAATAATAAAAATAAAAAATAGAATTAAGATAAGCTGCCATAAAACTCCGTTGCTTTTTCCGCCGTTGGAAGCGTTCCCACGTATTCATTAGCTTTGCAGAATAGTGCTTTGTTCTGGAAGAAAAGCCCAGCCGGGCAGCACGTGCGGTGCGCAGACGATGTATCTTGTTGGTGTAATTTAGTGCGCTCTTTCAGCGCAATTTTATCAGAGCAGCACAGCTGCATATGGTAATCGCTTCGCCGCATCTTTACTGCCTAACGCAGAGCCAACAGGAACAGGTTTGTACCGCAGCCCAGCACCTCCCCGCACAAAATCCCCTCAGACCCCGGGCGGAGGCGGCGCTGGTCCCGGTGCCTGCCGCGGTTATCCTAACGCGTCGTCGTGCCACGGCCAAGCGACCTCACCGTGCTCGCCCTCCGGCAGCGCGCGACTCGCCGCGGGCGCTGGGCTTTGCGGAGGCTGCTCTCCGGAGAGCCGTCGCTCGCAGCTGCAATCACCATGGCAACATTTCCCGAAACGCAGCGGGGAAGAGCAGGGAAAGAGAAGCATGGCTGACTTGTCGTAATTTAACGTTTCACCTTCCCTTTCTTCCCCAACCCGTGAGCCCTGGAAGCACGGTGCGCTGGGAAGTGTTAGCCACGGAGGGAAGCTCTCACCCCGACAAAGAAGGCGTTTTCATGTCAGATTACGGATGGGCAGCAGGGGTCTGGTGAGGGCTCCCGGTCGGTGACCCAAATGAAAGGGAACGCAACGCGTTTGCTGTTCTGACTCAAGGCATTTACCGTCTTGAGTGCGTGTTGAGTTTGGAATGAAAGTGGGAATAGGTGTATAATTACGCGGGGATTTGTACCGTGAGCTCAGGCTTTGATCTTGAGAGGCTTTGGCAGGGAGAAGCTGTGCCAGGAGCTGCTGGGGCTCCTGCCAGAGGAGCAGCACGTGGGTGCTGTGAGGGCCCAAGAGAGATGAAGAGCTGGATGTAGCCGCTGTGTTGACAGCGCTGCTTGCCAGCGCGGCCGAGCTGATCTCTGGTCTCTGAGCCGACGGATCCGACTCCTTCTGCCGTGCTGCTTGCCTCCCTGCGCTCGTAGCATCACTTGTCTCCTTCCAGTCAGTGCACTGAGGCGTCTCAAACTCAAAAAAAAAAATCAAACACAATAAAATCTAACCCCACCCCCCAAAAAAAAACCAAACCAAAACAACCAAAACCCAAAAAAGAAGCTATTTTGTGCCAGTTTAACTCTACAGCCAGCTCCCCTTCCGTCAGACACACCTCCGTGCGGGTGAAAAGGGGAGTCAGGGACCTGCCCGTGGGGGACTGCAAACTTTTTGTGGTTCTGATCCTGTAAATGGAGTATTTCAGATTCTAGCTGTGGCCTTTCATGGTTTGATTTTGTGTTGGTTTTGTCCATGCTCGTTCACGTGTCTCACAGACAAACTGGGAGGACCAGATTGTGCGCCCATTGCTGCCAGTGCTTCCCTGTTGTTTCCATGGAAGGGAATTATTTTTTATTGTGCCTGAGCTTTTCATTTTGGAAAAGGTATTGATCTGCTGCACCTCAAGGTGTCTTTTAGCCTTGTTCAAACTGGAAAAATACTGCCAGTGTGGCGTAAATTAAAGTGCAGGCAGGCACAAATAGCATTCAGCAACCTTAACTTGGAAAAGATCTTAATGTGATAGTAAAAATTCCAGGATCCTGTCGACTGTGCCTGTAATGAGGCAGAGATGCGCAGACAGTTCTGAGCTGGCTTCTCCCCCCACAGAACCCTGCGGTGGAAATCGCAGTCCCTTCCAGGGGGTTTACCGCTCTTTCCTGGGGATGGGTAGCGAGGTGCGCACGTGGGTTATGGTGCTTTTGGGCAAACAGGTGTATCGTGATGGAGCTGGTTTTGCTGAACTATTTCTGGTATTTTTTTTTTTAACCGTGAGTAAAACCGTCCTCCCCAGCAGAAAGGCAGGTTTCAGCGGTGGTTGTGCCCGTCAGACAAAGGTCAGTAGTGTTTCCTAGGTCCGTTTTCCCCGGATCTGCCCTCTGTTCTAGCAAGGCACGGCGCTGCTGTCACAGCTTCGGAAACGGAGACGGAACGTGACCTTCCGCCGCTTCGCTTCGCAGATGTAGGTGTTAACCCTGGCAGCTGCTGTGCCGCCTCGGACTGAAGGTCCATCGGGACAGCCGTGTCTCCAGGAGATGCCTTGGGAGGACAGCAGCAGGGCACGTGCACCATAGCTCTCCTTAATGCTTCCTCAGCCCCTTCAGACATTTGGACTGGGATGACCGAAGCCGGGCGTGGAGGGTTTCTGATTCCGTAACACCTGCTGGATCTCTCTTCCCTGAACTCATCCTCAAGCACGTGCCACCAGCTTTTAGGTTTTGTGGCCTTCTTTAGCAAGCCCAGCTAACCGCTGCAGGGGGGGTCTTGCGTTGTTTGGGTCCTTGCGTCTCCCAGCTTCACTTGATACCCACCCATTCCTGTACTGGCCAGGCAGGGCTTTGTCAGGACTCCATGGACACGTCACGTCCCCTCTCAGTCCTCTTCTCCCAGAGAAATGCCCTAGCTTATTTAACTTCTGTTTGGAGTTGTTCTGGTCTTTGCAGTCTTTACCAGCGATAAAACACTGAAGATCATGACGTGACCTGTATTTTGGTATCTTCAGCATGAAAAGCTCTACCTTGAATTTTCATGGGATGAGGGAAGGTTTCTGCGTTCTTCTAACGGCAGCAGCCTTGTTCTGGTGATCGCACGCGTCCCTGCTTCCTCGACACGGGAGCTTTGGCAGTTCTCTTCAGCTGTTCGTCTCCTTTCTCCCAACATCATCTTTCCCTGGTCGTTCCCAGAGGTGGGAAATTCTGTAGCGTGGATCTGGGATGTCCTCGGTCAGGAGAGCGGGGCACTGCCAGTAGAGCCCTGCTGAGGGCACCCCATGGAGGTTGCGAGTCCTTACAAGCGGGATGGGAACGAGCTTTCCCGAGGCTTTCAGGCTGAACGGAGCAGCGGTAATTTTTAAGTGTATTCTGGGACACGGTCTCGTTAGCACGATCTCATAATCTCCGAGCAGGACCCTTCTCTCTGTCCTAGCTCAGGGAATATCGTTTCTATCGAGGAGAGCGATAGAACGAATGTTGTTCAGCGTTTAACAAATTAAGGCGCTCTTTCCCCTCGCTGTTTGCGCGCTCTGTAGCGGAGAGGCCTTGATGTGAAACCGTTTGCCTCAAGCCTTCCGTGGGCTGTGAGTTGCGTTGGGAGAACGCAGCTCCCACGTTGCGGTGCGTGCGAGTGGCGGGTGGGTGCCGCGTGCCAACGTCAGCCGCTCGCTCTGCGAGAGGAGGACCCCTTTCAAAAGCGATCAGGAGCGGTGTAATTAAACATTGCATCGGATTTGAGCATTCATTCGAACTGCAAGGCCTCAGAGGGCCCCGTGGCAGAACTACACACAGCTTCTGCGCCACCACTGACTTAAATATTTAATAACCTCTCCTGTTCGAGCGCCTTTAAGGCTGTGCGGGAAGGTTCATGCCTGTGTGAATTTCTAGCCAGGTTTTAGTTTATTCTTTTCAGTTTGGGTGCCTGGAGGGCAGCCTGTGCTAGGGCAACATGAAATATTGATCGCGAACCGGCTGCGGCTGGCGCGGAGGAGGCCTGCTGGGAGGAGTGCGCGGTGGCACGGCGAGCACGGAGCGGTTTTCCGAGGTTTGGATGGTGGCAGAACTGCTCAGGAATATAACACTGGTGTTTAATTTAGACGAGCTCGGTTTGTTTGCAGAATTCTGGGCATTTGTTTGCTTGCTCTGTGTTTAGATGGCGTGCTGTGTGGGGTTTTTTTTCTGCGTTCGCAGGGATTGCAGCATCTGGGTCCAAGCTAGATCGTCCCCTTTTCCATGGAAGAGCTGGAAGCGAGGTGATCTCAGCCCTCTGGGCACACCCTGGCTGGTCTGCTAGCTTCCCCTGTGCTCTACAGGGCCCATCTGATTGTTTTCCTTTTTTTTTTTTTTTTTTTTAAATGGGAATTCTGAGCTAAGAAGCAGACTGCCATCGCAGATGAGGCTGTAATCTGTCGATTGATAGGATTTTCTGCGAAGGTGATCTGTGTGAGGTCTCTTTAATCTTACAAACTTGGCTAGAAGCCCGCTGAGGTTTTTCAGCTGGCTCTAAAGGCGTCTCCAGATCTCCTTTTCCATTCATTTGAATTTTATGTTCTTAAATTTTAATCAAAACCCACGTGAATTAAACAGACTCCAGAAAAGATGTCAGTGCTTCCCATAAGCTGAGCTGTGACTCTTGGTTTGGGTGAAGGCTCCGTTTCTTTTTGTGCAAGTCCCGGTTTCCGAAGGTGCCGCAGCAGCTGCCACGCTGGGAGGAGGGGGCACCGATGGGACCACCGTGCGCTCAGAGCTGGGCTGCAGAATCTCTTGGTCTGGACCTTTGCATGGTCCCAGCGGTCACTTCCACCCCCCTGGCCATGGCTGAAGGCGGAAAGCAAACAGCAAGGAGCTCTTCACTGGAAGCAGCCATGGAAATATGTATTCTTTTCTAATGTTCAGGAATTTTTACTGAGTTTCTTGTGTTGTTCAGACTTTGTTTTCCAAACTTTTCCTTTCTCTCTATCCATCCTCCCAGCCCTTCAGTCAGAATTTCACTTGTCCTCTTAATTTGTCTTCTCCTGACAAAGCACAGAGGAGACGGCAGAGGTGCGGAAAGAGGAGCGGAGAGGCTGTGGGTGGGGGCTGGATAAGGGGAATACTTTTAATTTAAGAAAAAAAAGCCTAGAGACACCGTTTCTTTTCCATTTTCAATGTAACCTTGTTCTAAGTCTCTGCTCTCCAGCCCATGGTTGGCTCATGGGACACACGCTGCGAGGCCAACACGTGCTGCCGCTCGCTCCCCTTCCTGCGCCCCACCGTGTCTCCTGCGGCGGCTGCTCTCGTAGGGGACATTCTGCTCCGTCGCGTGCCCTGCACGGCGTCGCTGGGCACTACACTAATGACAAAATCGGTTGCTTTGGAGTCTGCTCTTCAGTGTGTCACTTAGAAAATGGCCATCAAAGGAGCTTCTCTGTGGGCCTGCCTTCCTCTGGGTATGTCCTACGCTGCTGATGCTTCGACAATTGGTTTTCTTCTTGTGACCGCTTCACTGCCGGCACTCTCCAGTCCTCCCCATTGTGTCCTCCTCTCCTTCCCTTGTGTCCTGCGCACGCCTCCACCTTCTCACCCCCCACGCTACTGCCACGTCCTCCTGCTCTCCTCTGCCTCCTGGGCTTGGCACGTGGTCTCCTGTGGCTGTGCCTGGCCAGGAGCTTCGCCTGTGTTGGGATTTGGAGACCGAAGAAGGCAGATGGCTCCTGAGCTCGTTCTGAAGCGTTTCCAGCAGTGTCACTCCAATTAGAGGCTTGCTCTACCCTGCTGCTGATTTTCCCTGAAAGCTCTACGGGCTTGCCTCTTGAAGTCTTCTGTTCCTCTGTCAGATTTGGTTGAAGCTGGCTGGAGATTCAGAAGATGTCGGGGCAGTCTCGGGAGGTCAGACCAGGACAGGGTTCTCTTTAGTCTCGTTGCCATGGGAAGCCAGGTTAGGGAGAAGCGAAAGCCGCAAAAAGGTGGCAAGGGAAGTGTCATTTTCCCCTTGCCTGTAGGGGAAGGGAACGGGGCTCTGCGGCTCTGGGCTGGTTTACCCCGTCCTTGCAAGGGCTGAAACTGCCGGCTCTGGCGTGGCTTTGGTTTACGTTCAGGCTGGAAGCTGTTCACTGGCGGTGGAGCTTCGGAAAGGTGACGCGTGTGAGCTGCTGAATCCCTTCTGAACTACAGATGAGAATGACTTGGACGTTACCTCGGGCACAGAGGGCCAAAACACAGCCGAATCAGGATGCACAGATCCTTTCTTTTGGGTTTTGATGTGCAGGTCTCTGGTATTTGGCCATGGCTCCACCAATGTCCTCCAGCACGTCACAGAAAAGTGTCGCGACGTGAGAGTCTGTGCAGAGTGCCTACTAAATGCCACAATAAACTTAACACTGGAATTTATTTTTATATTTTTTCATTTTACAGTGCTTAACGTTCTTGAGTTATGAACTGGAGGCGGGGGCAAGAATCGGACAGGTACATTGAGAGAGGCAGCGCTCTCCCAGGATTCACGTGTTGGAACGGCGTGTGTTGGTAGGAAACGCTCAGGCGTCCTCGTTTCTCGTGTGTGATTCTGCCCCGTTGCTCACAACTGCGCGACGCAGGGCACACAAAGTGGCTGCTGGCCAAGGGCTCTGTGGCTTTGACGGCCACCTCCTGTTTGGGGGTTGGGAGGGCCTGTGTTTCTGGAGGACGCCACCAGCCAGTCCGCTTGCCTCGGCGGTCCCACGTTACTGGTGGGCTGCTGTAAGCAGAAATGACCCCTGTGGCTGGAAAGAAAAATACCGAGCTGGAAAAACAATGAATTTTAAAATATTGGTACCCCATTCCCTGGGAGAAGTTTGTTCCTGTCTTTGGCTTTCTCCTTACCTTTGGGAGGAGCTGCTGTCACTGTTCGGAAGGTCCTTACTGGGAGGGAGGCTCTCCGGTGATGACAGCTTGATGTGAGGCCACGCTTTTCGTGAATTGTGACATGCCGTGCTGGGAAGCCAGTTGCGGCAGCGATGCAGCGGATCCAACACGGGGCGATCCGTTACCGCGCCTTTGTTCCACGGGTGCCTGGCTGGTGTGAAAAATAACCACAGCGAGAGGCTTTCCTCGCAAGCGTGCCTCCTTGGAGAGCGAGGGAGCCAAAGAAAGGCCTTGTTCTGTAAAAACAATTCCAAATGGTTTTGGGAGAAACTGACAGAAGTGAAGCTCTGCAGATCTTCAGCAGCTTACACGGATACACCGCGCGGGTTCTTTTCTTGGGATCCTTTACAACCTTCAGCAGGCTGCTTAGCTGCAACTGCAGCCCTTGGTTCCTCATTTCTGTTCCCATTAAACCGACCCAGGAGAAGTTGGCAGTAGATCTTTACCTAGAGTATCTTGTTTGCTGTCCATGTATTCCTAGCAGGTACCTTTTGTGACCCTTCAGTCTGTGTTTAAATGTCTCAAGCAATCTAAGTTATCTTCATTTTTCATTAAAAAAGGACGCTCGTTACTTCAGTGCTCGTTAGATGCTCCATTGTTTTATCCCAGGTGCTGCCTTGGACAAGTCCGTGCACTCTGCTATGCCCTCAGCCGTGGCCATGCCGGGTTTACATCGGCCTTGCGCGTGTTGGGTGAAATCCAGGCCCTGTGCAAGTTGATTTTCGTGTGGCTTCAGGAAGCCTGAGCGCCTCAGGAGCTCTGAGGCCCTTTACGCAGCAGTGTTCTCGTGTCTCTCCGTGGTTTCAGGTTATGTAGAACTAAAACGACGATGGTAATTGCGTGCGCTGAAAGGGAATGCTGATAACATATGTGTTGCAGAGGCGGCTGCCCTCCCTCAATCTGCCTGATGATTTCACAGAATAAATAAGGAAAGTGTTCTCTGTTATTTTGTATGTACGCAGCGCTGAGAGTTTCCATTCCGGTCCGCTCTTCACCGCTTACCTTGGGCTTTCTCTGGAAGGCTGTTTGTCAGACCAGCGCAGCAGTGTGCTGATTTTCTGCCGTGTGGTTTGTGTTTCCTGCCCGTACCCTCGCTGGCCCGTGTCACGCCTCGCTTCCCCAGCTCTTCCGGGCACTCGCTGTCCCCACACCCTCCTGAGCAGAGTGGCTCCCGGCAGGGGCTGGGATCTGGTGAGGAGCATGTCACCTTGGGTCACTTTGCCTGTTGAGTTGTTCCCCTGGTTGCTTGCTGCACTTTTTTCCTACGCTTTGCTGCCCAGGATCATTTCCCTCCTCTTCTTCCTGCCAAGGAGTAGGTAGAGTGCGGTGTAGGAGAAAGCTGGGCTCCATCTGCTCAACTGTATGGAGCTTAGCAGCTCCAGTCTGGTCTTCACCGTGCCAAATGTTCCACAGAACGGGGTAGGGTGTAGGGTGTAGGGTGATTTCGTAGCATTTCCAGAACCGGATTCTGTCTTGGAGACTGGTGACGAGCCCTGTTCATCAGGGCTCCATGTTAGGCCTGGCCCTGTTCAACATCTTTGTTGGCAACATGGGCAGTGGGATAGAGTGCACCCTCAGCAAGTTCGCCCATGACACCCAGCTATGTGGTGCCATGGACACGCTGGAGGGGAGGGATCCATCCAGAGGGACCTGGACAGGCTGGAGAGGTGGGCCCGTGCCAACCTCATGGAGTTCAGCCAGGCCAAGGGCAAGGTCCTGCACCTGGGTGGGGGCAATCCCAGGGACAAATCCAGGCTGGGCAGAGAATGGATGGAGAGCAGCCCTGAGGAGAAGGACGTGGGGGTGCTGGTGGACGAGAGGCTCAACATGAGCCGGCAATGTGCGCTCCCAGCCCAGAAACCAACCCCACCCTGGGCTGCATCCCCAGCAGCGTGGGCAGCAGGGGGAGGGGGGGATCCTGCCCCTCTGCTCCGCTCTGCTGAGACCCCCCTGCAGCGCTGCGTCCAGCTCTGGAGCCCCCAACAGCAGAAGGCCGTGGAGCTGGTGCAGAGGGCCCAGAGGAGGTCACGCAGATGCTGAGAGGGCTGGAGCAGCTCTGCTGTGAGGCCAGGCTGGGAGAGCTGGGGCTGTTCAGCCTGGAGAAGAGGAGGCTCCGGGGAGACCTTAGGCCCTGGGAGGCCGCTCCAAAGGGGGCTACAGGGAGGCTGGAGAGGGACTTTTGACAAGGACGTGTAGTGATAGGATGAGAGGTAATGGCTTTAAACTGAAAGAAGGTAGATGACCTTTAAAGGTGCCTTCCAACCCAAACTGTTCTGTGATTCTATGATTTAGATCCGATATAAGGAAGAAATTCTTCACACTGAGGGTGCTGGAGCACTGTCCCAGGTTGCACAGAGAGGTGGTGGATGTCCCATGCCTGGAAGTGTTCAAGGCCAGGCTGGATGGGGCTTTGAGTGACCTGGTCTGGTGGGAGGTGTCCCTGCCCATGGCAGGGACATATCATCACTGGATGATATTTAAAGTCTCTTCCAACCCAAACCGTTCTGTGGTTCTATGAAAGTGTTGGAGGGTGTAGGCTCACGTTGTTTGACAGATCAAAATACAAGTTGAGGGCTGGATTGGCTCAGCCTTACTGTCCATGTTTGGGCAGCACTGTGTAGGGTCCTGACTCTGTTCTGGCGTGCTGGAGCACAAACGTGCTTTGTGGAGCGTCGAACGCAGCCGTGACGTGGCGGGTGCTTGAGCCGCTCCCCAGGCTCTGCCGGAGCTGCCTGGATCATGTCTGTCATGAACGGGAGGTAACCCACGCCAGGCCGGTGAGGCCAAAGGAGAATGAGGAGGGCTTGCTCTGATAGAGGCTGAAAGAAGGGAGCCCTCTGCTTTTGAGGGGTTTGGGACCCCAAATCTCTGTTTCTTTGGATTTTGAGTGTCTCACATCTGCTGTACTGCTTGCTACATCCAGTTTTTTTCAGCCACATATCAGGGTTATCAGTAAAGCTGTCAAGAGAACATTTGACATCAGCTTCATAAAGACAATATCATGTTGGAAATGGCCCCAGGTAATTAATTAATTCTTCTGTAAATAGAAGGCTTGGTGTGCATCAGTGGTGCTGCGGGATGTTCCTCAAGAGGGGAATAAATCCTCCAGCAGTGAAGCCTGTGAGCGCGGGAGGCTCCTTACCCTTCCCGTTTGATGCCACGAAGAAACAAAACCGCCGTCTTCATCCCGGCGGGTTGCGTTGGAGGGACGGTACAGCCACTGCCAAATCCTTCGGGGACGCACGCGTTGGCGCGAGAGCGCCCGGGTGAACGCGTGTCCCTCCGGTTCCAGGATGGAAACAGCGCAACCGGCCCAGCCCGGCTGGGCGCTGCCGGGCTTCCTCACGTGCGAAGTCTCTGCGTGAGGCGTCGGTAGCGACGCGTGGTCCTCCTGCCCCTCACTGCGTGGGGCGTTGGAAGGAGAAGTCCAGACCACGGTGTGTTTTCTGCCTGCGGCGCTCTCCAGGCACCGGTAATGCTCGCCGCGCCGCTGACGGAGCTGGCCTCCCGTCCAGCGCGTTAGGAGGATGTCATTGGTTTTGTGTATTTGCCAGAATAGATATTCCCCAAACAATTTGCAAAGCAATTTTTTCTTAATCAGAGTGAAAATTGTTTGTTGATACTCTGGTAAACACAGTGGTTTTTCGGTGATGTTTCAATTGTTGGCACAGAGAAGTCACTTCCTTTAAAATAAAACTGACGTATTTATGGATTTCAGCAATATAGAAGGGAGCACAGAAAGAAAAAAAAAATCCTACTTTTAATTGCTAAAACTGTTTCTCCACTGGCTCGTAGGTGTGGAGGGGCACCCTGGCTCGCCTGCGCTATAAGAGGACAAAGGCTGCCCTCACCATCCTCAAGTATTACCGCCGCTACAAAGTGAAGGCCTACATCCGCGAGGTTGCCCGACGCTTTCACGACGTGAGGCTGATGAAGGATTACGGCAAGCACGTGCAGTGGCCCGCTCCGCCGAAAGTGCTGCGCCGATTTGAAGAGGCACTCCAGTCCATTTACCACAGGTACGGAGAGCGCCTCTTGTCTTTTCGGTCTGACCTGGAGTGAATGGCTGCTGCTCGTTCCAGAAAAGCTGAAAAAATGACGGAAGAACACGACCTGGGTGTCGTACGTGAAGATGTCAGTGGCTTGTGCTACCCTTGACTGGGCAAACAATTATTCTGTTTCAAAGATTTAGTCAGGATGGACGTTGTATTTCCTTTCTTGGCCCCTTTCTGGTTGATTTTAAAAGAAAAGAGCAGCTGTTGTTAGATGAGGGAGAAAAGGAATCGTCTTGGCTTCCTCAAGGCTTGTTATAGGAAACCGGTATTTTTCTGCAGTAGAGTAAGCGATGTTCCCCTGCTCACCCGTGTGCTATGTGCAGAAGAGGTGTTTTATACCTTTACACCTCCTAATAATCTAAAAGTTAGGGCAAGTTGTAGGCAAAGTAGTTAGGATTCCAATTGGAAAAATGACAACTTCTGAAAGTCACTGAAGAAGAGATGTTGGCTGGGTGGAGCCTCTGGAGATCTCCAGCCCAGCCATCTGCCCGAAGCGGGATTACCACCCGCTCTAGATCGCGTCAGCCCCGGTTTTTCCCTCGGCTGTCTCTCAAAAGCCATCCGCAGCCCGTCTGTGTAGAGTCTGGCTTTCGGCCTAAGCTCAGTTATCATAACTACCAGATTTTAGTTGCTAAAAGACATTTCGTGGCATTAATCCTGGAGATCTGGTGTTGCTGCGGAAGGCTGGAGCACGGTGTGGAGTACCGGGTGGGCTACCCTGCCCCGTTCCGTGTTACGGTTGGTCAGGTTTCAGCTGCAGGGCCAAGTTGAACCGTTAAAGAAGAACGACGTTGTAAATGAGCCCAAAAACGGGCCTGCAGAGACTTTATTGCAAACAGATGTGCCGGTAGTTGACTTCTGGGTCTGGGTCTGGGAGCACACCAGCCAAAGCTGTGAGGAGTCGGAGATTGTGTGTGACTTAAAAACGATAACTGACATTTCCAGCTTTGGGAACGCGATGGAAGGACTTCTCTTCCCCTGCCGTTTGTAGTCTGGGGTGTCCTTGGTGTGCTGCTCTGGCAGCAGCAGTCCTCCTCGTGCGTGGTGCAGACCGGAACTGATTGAGGCGTTTTGCGGCAGGTGGAGAGCCAGCGAACTCATCCGGAGCGTCCCGCCAGAAGTCCTGCCTCAGCTGAGGGCCAAGGTTGCCGCCGTGGAGGTGCTGAAGGGTCACAGAGCTGATATCGGCCTGCAGAGAGCGTGGGAGGGGAACTACATCGCGCTGGTGAGCGCGCGTGAGGGGAGCGATGGCTGGGGCGGAGGATGCCGAAAGGGTGGGAATTTGAAAAAGTGACTGCTTGTTTCTTGGGAGGGAGGACTTTGACATTACCTCTGTAAATGAGTTTATATAGTTTCAGAACCTTTTGATTTCTGCTGTGCTGGGAGTGATTTTTCTGAACGCTAAGCCTAGCTTGAGCGTCACAAGCAGCATTAGAAGATAATGAGTAATGCCATCAGCTGGCTCTCCAAATGGCCAAAGCTGGGAGGGAAGTCGGTGTAAAACTAAAATTCTAGCTATAACGGGATGTTAAGAACTAGCATCAAATGGAAAGGAACAAAGAAACTATCTCTAGGCAAATTGCATCGCTGCCTTTTTCTCCATCCTTCCTTTAAGCATTTTGTTTTGTTAAGGTTGGTTGGTTTTTTTTTAGAAAGCAGATAAAACTCCAGATGCTCTGCCGCTGTTTGCCGAGGCAGAGAGTGGAGGAAGCCTTCGGACGAGGCGGCGCAGCTGCGCTCCGCCCTGGCCCGCTGTGACGTAACGCAATGACTTTCTCCAGTAAGCAAGAGGAGTTACGTGCTGTGTTTGCTCTTTCAGAAACCAGATAACCCTCAGACCACGGGCTCCTTCATCCCCGTTGCCAACGAGCTGAAACGGAAAGACAAGTACATGAACGTCCTCTTCTCCTGTCACGTCCGCAAGGTAACTGGCACGCGCGGTCTGCGGGCGCGTGGGCCGGGTGGGGAAACTTCTCGCGGTCAAGGTGACATCTTGGGAAGCCAAGGGCGAGGAGGCGATCCTGGAGATCGTGGGATCGTGGAACGGTTTAACAGAGGCAGTTCAGCGCAGCCCTGTTTGAAGGAGCAGGATCGGTGATTTTTTGGTACGTAACCCTGAACCTATGGCACCCACGGGGGCCTGGTTTGAGTGGCTTCTGTGGCCTCTGCGTGTTGGTTCTGTGTCACTGGTGTGCCTCCGGCTTTTTTCACAGCAGAATGTTTTGTTAAATTGGTTGGAAGGTTTTAAAAACTAATTAGAAAAATGTGCTTGTGTAATTTCTTATGAGTCGCTCATAATGATCGAAGTTAAGCTGGTTTGAGTGTCTGTCAGGAGAGGGTATTTTGTATTTTACAAAGCCAGCAGACAAAACCATTTCAGTGGCAGGCCGGGGCTGCTGCTGTTCGAGTGATTTTAAGGAGCTATATATTATTTTCATTTCTAAAAACGTGGTGGTGCAGTTGGTCCCCACTTGCCCAAGTGGAGCGTGTGCACGGTTGTTGTTTATGACTCTGCAAATGTTCTGTTTAACAGGAACACCAAAATTCCTTTTGCAGCATCAA
>WHYT01015472.1:0-42662 GCA_009806455.1 Tetrax tetrax | reverse complement strand
ATGCTCTGCCGCTGTTTGCCGAGGCAGAGAGTGGAGGAAGCCTTCGGACGAGGCGGCGCAGCTGCGCTCCGCCCTGGCCCGCTGTGACGTAACGCAATGACTTTCTCCAGTAAGCAAGAGGAGTTATGTGCCTGTGTTTGCTCTTTCAGAAACCAGATAACCCTCAGACCACGGGCTCCTTCATCCCCGTTGCCAACGAGCTGAAACGGAAAGACAAGTACATGAACGTCCTCTTCTCCTGTCACGTCCGCAAGGTAACTGGCACGCGCGGTCTGCGGGCGCGTGGGGGAAACTTCTCGCGGTCAAGGTGACATCTTGGGAAGCCAAGGGCGAGGAGGCGATCCTGGAGATCGTGGGATCGTGGAACGGTTTAACAGAGGCAGTTCAGCGCAGCCCTCTTTGAAGGAGCAGGATCGGTGATTTTTTGGTACGTAACCCTGAACCTATGGCACCCACGGGGGCCTGGTTTGAGTGGCTTCTGTGGCCTCTGCGTGTTGGAGGCGTGAGTACGTTCACTTGGTTCTGTGTCACTGGTGTGCCTCCGGCTTTTTTCACAGCAGAATGTTTTGTTAAATTGGTTGGAAGGTTTTAAAAACTAATTAGAAAAATGTGCTTGTGTAATTTCTTATGAGTCGCTCATAATGATCGAAGTTAAGCTGGTTTGAGTCTCTGTCAGGAGAGGGTATTTTGTATTTTACAAAGCCAGCAGACAAAACCATTTCAGTGGCAGGCCGGGGCTGCTGCTGTTCGAGTGATTTTAAGGAGCTATATATTCTTTTTATTTCTAAAAACGTGGTGGTGCAGTTGGTCCCCACTTGCCCAAGTGGAGCGTGTGCACGGTTGTTGTTTATGACTCTGCAAATGTTCTGTTTAACAGGAACACCAAAATTCCTTTTGCAGCATCAATTCTCACTGTATAACAAAACTTCTTTGCTAGTGTGGGTGAGTTGCATTATTTATAAAACAGCGATTTGTGTACATAAAACCAGAACCCTCCTATTGCTTTCCAAATAGGAATATTTCAGCGGAGCGTCCCGTTGCGTTTAACGCATTCTCCTGAAGAGCGTGGTTCGCTGGTCGGGTGAGCGGTTTGAGCGAACACCGGTTTTCGGTGTTAGAACGCAGGGCGGATCGGCTGAGCCCCGCTCCAAACCCTTACCATCGTGTGGCCGATTGGCTGGCTCCTCTGCTCGGGAGAGGGAGATGCCGGAGAATTTCTCCCTGGATTTTTGTCGCTTTCAACCTAAAACTAAATAACTGCTCTTTATTTAGTGAACTATTTCTAAATTGTTGCTGTTTCTAGCTAAACTGGAATAATTGTAAAAATACAGTATGGTGTGGTTAGAGGAATTGTTTTGGGTGGGAATGGGATGAGGGAGCGGGGGATTGCTCGGCGCACAAGGCGCGTGTGCTGTACGTGTACCTGGTGCACGTGTACCTGGAGTTTCATTGTGCTCACCGTTAGGCAACTTCTCAGCTTTTAAGTCCTTGTGTTTCTCTCGCTTGCTCCTGGTTCAGCTCTGAAGGACGATCTCCTGTGCAAGCGCAGGGGAGAGCACACGTCCCTGGGGCACACGTCCCTGGGGCACACGTCCCTGGGGCACACACCCCTGCCTTCTCCTGTTCAGGAGCCGGGAGCACAGAGCTCCGTGAGGCAGGCATCTGGGCCGTCCCCTTTTGGTCACAGTGTGCGAAGAAATCCTCAAGCACACAAACAAGCCTTCTTTCTGTACATCCTGTTTCTGTGTTTCCTTGCTGCAAAAACCCATTTTCTGCTGGGATTTGTTGCGTTGCTGTCCCACTGCCTCAGCCATAAAGGCGGTCTGGAGATGGAAGAGGGGTTACCTGTCACAACGTGGATTTCTTCCTGGGCCTGGAAGTTTACGTCCAGGGCTTTCAGAGGTGAAGAAAGCTTTAGCTTAAAAAAAGTACCTCAGCTGAAATCAGAAAGGGTATAGACTTAGAGCCTTATGGCTTTTAAAGTAACTTGTAACTCTTTGGATCTTTTCAAAGGTTAAATTCTTGGTTGCTTTCTTCTATCAGAGAGGTCAGGCTTAACGTTCCGCTTGCCTGCTGAGTCAGGGATGCCTTTGCGTGGCTCTGTGGAAGTCATCCGTAAAGGAAGCGCACGCACGAGCACGGCGGCAGAATACGTGCGCGCAGGGATAGCGGTGCTGGGGTAAGACCTGCGCAGGGAGCCGTGGGTGAGGGGGCAGCTGAGGGGGAACGGCCACTCATGCGCAACCCGGCTGTGCCCGAGTCTTTGAGGTCGTCGATGCTTTTTCTGCTCTTCGCTCTGAAGGGGCTGTGTCAGACAGAATAAATAATGCTCATTTCAGCGAAAAGGCAGCATCTCCTGTGGGAGAATGATGGTCTTAAAGAAGCAAATAGGAGCACCTCTCCTCCAACTAAATCATTTCAGCGTTGCTGTTGAGGACAAGACCGCAACTTTGTGGAATCATGGAATCGTGAAGGGTGTGTGTAAGCCTGGTGATCTCAGCGCGTCTCCACGTTTAAACTCCGAAGCAGATGGCCCCTTTCAAATCCACGCTGGGATGCAAGGTCTTTTTCAGCAAGCCGTTTGTCTTCCCTCTTGCGTGGACAAGAAGTGTCTAGGCCAGCCTGAAGTGAACAAAGGAGAGGAGACAAGCAATCCTGATCTTTAAAAGCTAACATAACAAAGATTTGGCATTTCAAGGTTTACCCTCTCCCTCTCCCACCAGTGCATGTCAGGTAGCCTGTCGTGCCTTACATCCGAACGTGGGATTTGCAGACGAAGGAGCGGTGAAAGCTGTTGTAGAGCCTGCAAGCGACTCCGTGCTTGTCTGCAAGAAGACAGTCCTTGCTCTGAAAACAGCATTAGCTGCCTTTTACCCTTCACATAAAGCAATTTATATGCTAAGCTGTCTTTTTAAAACGAAGGTGTTCCTCTTGTCAAAAATACAAGCTGTAGCATTCTGCCTCCTCCCCAAGTAACGGCTGTCTGAGGATCAGCTTTCCGTGCGGTGGGGCAGGGGGAATTTCTTCTGGTTGCTACTTTCTTCCTTTTTCTTACTAAAAAAAAAGAAATAAATCATATTTAACTTCCCTATGTCGTACCAAATGGTATTTGCAGACACGTGGTGCTTGGCGTCGGCGCGTGCAGGCGTCGCGGTGGTCAGAGCGTTTGGAAGGGCGCAGCGTTCACTGCCGGGAAGTTTGTCACGTTTCTTGTGCTCAACCTGCTTCGCTGTGGATTTGCAAATTCGCTGTTTGTTTCTCTGCTGATCCTTGATTTATGCAAAGCTTTAGCCAGGGGACTGAGGACTGCCTTATAGAAATGAAAATGTAATTAATGAGCAGATTATTTCATTGTTTCCCCTAAGTAACGCTCTTTAAGAAAGCCTCGCTCCCCAGAATAAGGCTGCTCGAGTCCATTCCTGGAGCATTTGTGTGATTCAGCTTATTTGAAGGTTCTTGAGCAGAAAACGTGCGGTTACTGCTGGTCCCTTGGGCAGGCAGAAAGGTGTCACCGGCACCGAGAGCGCACTTGGAGTGGAGCAGGATGTTTTCTTTCCGGAGCAGCGTCAGAGTTCCTTTGCGGCTCTCAGTAAAGCACCGAAACATCACGCCACGCATGAAATAATTCCTGTCAACAGCGATGTTAGGTGTCTGCTCTTTGAAAATTTCCAATAATTGCGCTCTAATACACTTCTGTCCTTGGAAAGAAAAGAAATTAAAATGATAAGTACTGAGCAACTTGAATAGACACGAGCTGAGCCTGGAGTTCCTGTATTTTAGAAGTGGTTATGTACGGGACGTGTCGTACAACCCGTGGGGTGTTTGCCAACCGTTACGTTCTTCAAGACAGATTGGTTTTAGCTGATGATTGACATCGTTCTAGTGAAGTTAAACCGACTCTTGCCAGGCAGGAGGCTGCCCCTGAAGTATTGATAACTGCTGGTAAAGTTTGCTTTAGCGTGAGCGCGTGGGGTCTTAATTTCAACGGCTTGGGATGAATAATCATAATCTGTTAATAACGGAATGATCTGTTTGGACCGAAGCTCTTCAGCTCTTTCTGTGGAGGGACTGGGAAGAGGCTTTGAAGTCTCGCCGATGGGAGATGCGTGCGTGTGCGTTCTCGCAGTGGGTGTAGGTAGAAGCAGGTCATTTCTGCCTACGGAAAATTACGTTATTTCTGAGCGTTGTGGTGCTCTTCATTTTTTCAAAGAAAATTTTTGAGGTTTTTTGCCTTGGGAAGCCAAATGCATATTTCATGCGTGCCACCAGATTTTGTTGTATCACCTAGGAAACAACAGTTTCTCTTTTTATTTTTTTTAATTTTTTTTTTTTTTTTAGAATAAGGCTTTTCTTCCCACTTTTTTCCCTTGCTGTTCGTGGCATCCAGCTCCCTCGAGAGGACCGTCTCTTCCAAAGCCCTGTGCCCTGCAGGCCCCTGGCAGACCCGAAAAGCTTGCTTGGAGAGTTTTCTGCCGTAGGCCAGATTTTCCTTTTTCCCTATCAGCTACTCAGGAAACTAAATTAAAACTGATCCATGTTTGGATCAACAAAGATATAAATAAAAAATGCCCAGAAGGCGCAGAGAGCACAATGCTGGGCAGGGCTGTTCTCCGGGAGGGCGTGAGCTGTGTCTGAGAACACAAGGCCTATCTCTGCTCCTCCAAAACCGAAGGAACAGTGGCGTTTGTCTGAATTGCTTCCGTGCCTCCTTCCCAACGTGACCGTTCACTTCCAAAAACACCGCATTTACATCAACGCGCCGTAGGTGCATGAGGCACCTGAAGCAAAGCAATGGCTTGGAAAGGGGCCTGAGCTCCAGGGCGGTGAGAATTTGCTTCTCGGACGGGAGGAGCTGCTGGGCTTCCCCTTCACGAGGTCTCTTTAGCCGTTCTGCTGAATTTGTTGTTCAGTGTGAACACCAAGACCAGTGGGTAACCGCAAGAAAGAAGTGGAACTTAAAACGTGCTTGTAGAGCTGCTGTGATAGAAGGAAAGGGAAAAAGGAAAAAAAATAAGGAAGAAATGTTTCAGGCTGAAGGCACTGGAGCACTGGCCCAGGCTGCCCAGAGAGGCGGTGGATGCCCCATCCCTGGAAACGTTCCAGGCCGGGTTGTCCGGGGCTGTGAGCACCCTGATCCGGTGGGAGATGTCCCTGCTCCTGGCAGGGGGTTGGGCTGGGTGGGCTTTAACGGTCCCTTCCCACCCAAACCCTTCTGTGATTCTGCTCTATGATTCCATGATATCACGTTGCCTTGTGAAAGCTGGGCGTGCTGCCCGTCCCCGCGCTCTGGGCACAGCTGCAGGACCTTCTGCGGTGGGGTGGCTCCGGTTGCGCAGCTCGGGGAGGTCTGCACCCCTTGTCCCCCGGGGCTCTGTGCTGGAGGCGGGCGCAGACAACAGGCGGGATCACAGCAGTGAGCAGGTGGTGTTGACAGACTCTTTAAAAAAAAATTAAAATAAATTTAAAAGGGAGTTATTTGGGAACCATGGCCGCACAGCGCCGGAGCTGAGGTCCGTGTGGGGCGGGCGACAGCCTAGCAGACTGGGAAGCCTTTGTTAACATCCCGAGGCGCGGGGCGTGCAGAGCTGTGAGCTGTGCAGCCAAACTGCGGCTTGAGGAGCCTGTGCTGCTCTCCTCAAACAGCTCAGCGCGTAGCACTGCCCGCTCCTGGCCTGCTTTCTCTGGGCTGTTCAGTGTTTCGTACCCTTTATTGTTTTCCTCCCGTTCATCCACTTTCTAAAATCATCTCTTCAGCTATTCCGCATCTCTTCCTGTGAGATTTTCCCGGCCCTCGATCACTTCCTTTACCTTCTCGGAACCGTTGGTCTCCTCCACGTTCCCCGTCCCGGTGCTCACGCGCTGTCCCAAGTTTGGCCGTGGACCCAGGACATGATTCCCCTGCCAGACCTTACCGCGTGCAAAGCCTTCAGTGTTCAGCTGCCTCGCGTGTTGGTGCCCAGATCTATCCCCAGCTCTCTAAAACCGTCCTCGGTTACTTTTCTGAGTTGGTGCCGTTAATTTAAAGCCGGCATGCAGCATTCCAGTTTGCATTTTTTGCCTTTACCTGCTCTGAACTTCACCACTCTGCTGCCGTTGACTGAGGATATTTGACTTCTCCTGCTGTCACCTAGGAAAATCCTGCTTATGTTCCTCTGCCCCGCCGCATCTCGCCCTTCCCAGCCGATGACCACACGTCCCTGTGGCTGTGATACGCCCACGGCTCTGGTTCTGCCTCGGTGAGAAACGCTTTCTGCTTTGTGTCCTGCTTCTCACTTACTTTTCACAAATCCTTGCACCTGGGGATTATTTAGTACCCGGCCTCTCGGGGTATCTGAAAGTCTAGGTGACACCTTTTGGTGTAGCGTTTCCTGGACAAATCAGTTGTGATGGTGGCAAGATGTGCGTTTCCTCTGGGAAAACCCCGCTTGCTGCAGCCTAACGTAACCAGCAGCCTAGGAGAATGTTTGTGATGAGTGGTGGGATGGAGGGAGCTGAAATGATCTGTGTTTAGGGAGGAGATACGGATAAAGGCACGATCCCCGGGTATGAAATACTTCTCTGGAGAGAATATAATTCTGTGTCCTACCATAACTTGATCCTCCCACCTCTGTTTGTGTGAACAATTGCACCAATTCCGTGAGGTGCGGAACAGGGATTTGTTATCGTCAGTCTTCCTGGATTCCCCCCAGGTCAGATGTTACTGTGCAGGTACAACATTTGGTGTCTTGTGTCCGTTCAATGAGTACATTTTTTAATGAACACTTGCAGATTTTTTTACGATGTGCTTATGTGGCACTTGACAGCCGTTTTGGTAATTTAATTTGTCGGGTACTGGAGGGATGCTGTTGCTGGAGACTCATCAGTGGCCAAAAATAGACGTGAATTCAGAGCTTCAGGATACCTAGGAAAAGGATGTAATTACATGGCCCCTGTACATGGCTGGCTGCTGGGCTGTCTGTAAATTTGCTTCATTAATAATCTGTTCTTCCATTGCTCTTACTGCAGAGAAAAAGGGTGTGCTGTCTGAATCTGCCTCGCTCTATTTTGAAACCATCACCCCTCGTCCTGTCCCAGCAGGCCCTGCTGAAGAGTCTCTCCCCACCTTCCCTGCAGCCCCCTTTGGGCACTGGGAGCCGCTCTCAGCTCTCCCCGGAGCCTCCTCTTCTCCAGGCTGAACAGCCCCAGCTCTCCCAGCCTGGCCGCACAGCAGAGCTGCTCCAGCCCTCTCAGCATCTGCGTGGCCTCCCCTGGACCCTCTCCACCAGCTCCACGGCCTTCTGCTGTTGGGGGCTCCAGAGCTGGACGCAGCACTGCAGGGGGGTCTCAGCAGAGCGGAGCAGAGGGGCAGGATCCCCTCCCTCGCCCTGCTGCCCACGCTGCTGGGGATGCAGCCCAGGGTGGGGTTGGTTTCTGGGCTGGGAGCGCACATTGCCGGCTCGTGTTGAACTTCTCGTCCACCAGCACCCCCAAGTCCTTCTCTTCAGTATAATTGGTATTTGGGGAGTGGGGAGGGACATAAGAAAAAAATAAAAAGAGAGATAAGCCTAAGATTATTCTGCAAGTGGTGGGATGTATATACACAGAGAATGTCTGCTGCTCTTGGCTGCCGGCGAGAGTACAGGTGATGGTACAGTGGTTTGCCTCAGCAGGCAGCCAGTGGATCTTCGGTGAGTTATAGCATCCATCTGTAACTGGTCTTAAATTTACAGCTGTGGAGCCTGGTGGAACACTGAGATGTGAAGATATTAATGTGTCCCGGTGGCGACGCTGAGCTGTGTTTGCTGAACTGCTAGACACTGTGAGAATACGTCAGATACTGTGAAGTCTGTGTTCTTGGTAGCGCATGGGCTGAGCAAACCGCAGGATGGTTGGGGTGGGAAGGGCTCTCTGGAGGTCTGCGGTCCAACCCCCGCTCTGAGCAGGGCTCACCTCAGGGTTCGATGAGGTTGCTCAGGCTCCCGGCCAGCTGAGTTTTGAAAATCCCCGAGGCTGACGGTGACACAGCCTCTCTGAGCCCTGTCCCAGGGCTGCCACCCTCCTGTGGAGATTTTATTTTTTTTTTCCTTTATTGGACTTCCTGCTGCCGCGTCTTCTGCCCGCTGCCTCTTGTTCTTTTGCTGTGCTTCCCCAAAAAGTCCAGCTCCAGCTCCTCCGTGCCCTGCCTGTGCCGGAGGGTACGGTCACTTAAAGCTGAAAACACCTTTCCCTCTTTCTGGAAGCCAGTACTAAAGTTGTTTGAAGCGCACTATGATTTTCCTAGTTGTAAGTACTGCCCAGGAGCGGACTGGAAATCGGGAGACTGGAATCCAGACTCAGAACAACCTGAGAATGGTGGAAGCATTTAACAAAACCCAAAAGAACCGAAAATCTCGCTCAGTGGGCAGTTAACCCTAGGGGTGCGCAGATGTCTCTGGGAGCTCTCGTGTTTGGGTGCTGGATGCTGTAGCTCTGCTCTCCATGTTCCCTGGACGGCATCGCTGGGCAGCAAGCTCCTCTTTCCCTTGCCGTGGCTCTGGTGCTCGTTGTGCCCTTCACAAGAAGGGCAGGTTTTTGTCACCTGGGTGAATTGACCAGGGCTGACGAGCAGCAGAGCTGGCTCGGGGTCCGGACCTCCTGGAAAGGGCAGCAGGACGTTGTTCGCGATGGCCGTGAGCCTTTCGACCAGACTGGTTCTGCTCTCGTGCTGCCTCTCTTGCTTTGGAAGGGAGAGCGTTGTGTTCAGTACCCCTTGCAGCCTGAGGGCACGCCAGCTTGGGTCTTCTGCTTGCCAAGAAATAACCTTGCCTTCCTGCCACCGGCTGGTTGCCTAGGTCCCTGTCGACATGTTTGGCTCTCCCAGGCTCCTTCTGGCCCCTTCTTCTTCCATCTTGCAGAATGGCACAACCTCACCAAATCCGGTGGAGCGTGCCCGTACTTGGCTAACACATCTGCTAATCATAGAATCTTAAAGGTTGGAAAAGACCTCCAAGATCATCAAGTCCAACTATCAACCCAGCACCACTAAACCATGTCCCCAAGCGCCACGTCTGCACATTCTCTGAACACCTCCAGGGATGGGGACTCCACCAGTCCCCTGGGCAGCCTGTTCCAGTGCCTGGCCACTTTCAGTAAAGAAATTTTTCCTAATATCCAACCTAAACCTCCCTGCTGCAATTTGAGGCCATTTCCTCTTGTCCTATGACTCGGTATTTGGGAGAAGAGACCAACACCCCCCTCCCTACAGCCTCCTGTCAGGCAGTTGTGGAGAGCAATGAGGTCTCCTCTCAGCCTCTTCTCCAGACTAAACAACCCCAGCTCCCTCAGCCGCTCCTCATCAGACTCGTGCTCCAGACCCCTCAATAAAAAGCTTCGTTGCCCTTCTCTGGACACGCTCCAGCAACTCAATGTCCCTTCTTGTGCTGAGGGACCCAAAACCGCACACAGCATTCGAGGTGCGGCCTCACCAGTGCCGAGTACAGGGGCACAATCACTTCCCCAGTGGGCAAGGGAAGGGTTGTTGTCCAGGTTTCTCCACTTCTGGGGCAAGTCACTTGCCTACACCGAGGCACAGGTGTTTTAAAAGAGGGAAACAGGACCCGCTCAAATTTAGGATGGGCCAAAGCATCTGCTTTCAAATGCCTCAGGGTGTCTGCCGGCGGGCAGGGGTGCAGGTTGGACGCTGCCGGGGAAAGCGTCTCTCTGTTATCTGATGGAAGCCGTGGACTTTCCCAGGTTGCCCCAGCCCTGCTGGATAACTCTGGGAACGTTGCTTCTCCAAGACCCTGCGTTTCTCTGTTTGTAAAATGGGATTGTGGCGTCCATCTTCCCTTTTCACTGCTTCAAGATCTGTGGAGAAAACCTCTTTAAGAGCTCTGCGAGTTTTGCCTATTTGCTCTGCGAGTTTTGCGTATTTGCTGCTGCAGAGCTTTATTCTGCGCGTCCTTGCGGTGATCAGCGGGACTGAAAATGTGCTTCTTTACAGGTCAATCGCTTTAATAAGGTGGAGGACAGAGCCATCTTCATCACCGATCGCCACCTCTATAAGATGGACCCCATGAAGCAGTACAAAGTGATGAAGACCATCCCCCTCTACAACGTAAGTACCAGCACTGGACAATCTCCTCGCAGGCTCTTGTAGTGATGGGCAGCGCATCTACTGTTTAGCTCCATTTTCACGTCCATAAAATGGAAAAAACAACCCTTGGTTTACAATTTTTAGTGTGTTTAATGTCTTTAAAATAATTATAGTGCAATTATCTGCAACACTGATGCATCATGTTAGCTTTTCATTTCAGCCCGTAAAATGAAAGCCAAAGCCCAGACTGCTCATCGCACTTCCCTCTGCTCATTCTGGTTTGGTTTTTATTTGCTGCGCGCCGCAAGCTCTTGGCCCCGGAAGGGGGTTAGCATTTCACAGCAACTAATGACACAATTCCTGTCTCTGTGGGATTGGTTTGATCCTTCAAATTTTTTAAAAAATATTTGTTCGTGTTTAATGTAAACATTATCAAAGCTAAATTTGGAATGACAGTGAGGTGTCCAGCCTTGGGGGGGGCAGAGTGTAGCTGCCAGTGACACAGCGGCAGATTGTCACTGGTCGGAAGGGGGTTGGGGAAAACCTCATCGTAGCTCGTCAGCATCCTAGAGCGTGGATTCGGCTGCTGATTTGTTTTCCTCAGCCTGAGGTAACGCTGCTCCGGTTATCTTAAACCCACAGAGCCTGGCTGGGCTGCTTGGAAACGTCCTGCAGACATTTGTGGGCACGTTTGCGTTTGGAGAAATAACAAACCTGGCGGCCCCACGTTGCTAGAAGAGCAGAGGTGGGCTTAGGGTAACGGTAAAACGTGGATGAGCTCAGCCTGCATCCCTGATGTTGGTTTGATGGCTCCTCTTCTAACCCCCTCACTGGTCGGCCACCGCAGCGCGTGTGGAGCAGCGTGCTCCTCTGCCACGTTTCCTCGTGTCGGCGTGCTGGCTGCAGCAGGGCGCTGTCTCCACGGCTGGGTCTCTTGTTTTGCGGGGCCGTTGCTGCCAGGGAGTCAGCCGCAGCGGGTCGTTTTCCTCAGCTGACGCTCTGCTCCGCTGACATTACCTCTTCATTGCGCAGAATGAGATTGTCAGCAGATTGCGCTGCGGCGTGGCTGGCTGACCCCTGCTTGTGCAAACCAGACTCTGAGCAGGGCGGTTTTCCTGGACGAGTGTTTTTTTTGTGACGTGTCAAGGTGAACTCAGGGGGACAAGGGAGAATTTTGTCCTCTCATTATTAGTTTTGTGTACTCTTACCTTTTACAAAATGGCTAGGCCGCTGCACTTCACTTACTACGCTGATAATTACAGGTAAATCTGTATCTATCACAGCTTTAGAGAAATGTCTGGGCCTCTTGCTCTTAGAATACTTAAATTTCCATCGATGTAAGTCAGCTTTCTTGGAGATCTGCAGTTATTCCCTTTAGCCACCTACCGCAAAGCTTCTTGACTGCAGGGTTTCCTCGGCCTGAGCAGCAGTGAGGTGCTCCTGGAGCGCTTTGCGCGGGAGGGCTGGATCCCAAAGTCACTCCACTGCCTCGTACAGGTGTCAGAGTAATATTCCAAAGAGGAGATCTGATGGAAGCTATCTTTGGTAAATGCTGTGGCACTAAATTTCTGCTCCGTTGGCCACGGTCTCCTTTTGCCTGCCTCTCCTGCTCCGTGGTCCTGAGGAACCGTAGGCAATCTGCACGTGTGTGCCAGGCTTGCCTCGTGCCTGGGGTGTGCTCGCTGATCCTGCTGATGTACTGCTGACCCCGGTGCGCCGCGCACGAGGGAGGAGACGGAGAGAGCTGGGAGATTTATTTAGTTCATACACAGTACCTGAAATACGTGTATTTCTTTTGCCAGAACTTCTTAAATTTAGCTCCAGCAATGACTTCGGCTGTAATGCACTTGATTTTTCATTTTGGTAGTTATTTTGTACTTGGTTACTTAATGATTTGAATGCGTGTTGTCTTTCACCTCTTGACCTGCCTCGCATCCCTCTCTCGTTTTTCTACGTGCCCAATCCCTTCTTGTGTGGAAAGCCTCTTACGCTGTGCAGGGAGGTGGTGTACGTAGCCAATGAGTGATGCAGATACTCCTTCCCTTTCGGGGAAAGAATGATTTTTAATTTGTTTTTTTTACCTGATGCGAAGAGTTTTGAGAAGCGGATGGCTAATAACTCCACCAGCCCCGATGCAGGTCGGTGTATTGAACGTGTGCTGCTAGAAAGACGCGTGTGCACCGGGGAGGATGGATGGCCCTGCCGATGTGTGAAGGTGAACCCAGCTGAAATTCCTCTGCCCGTGAGCCGTGCTGCTCGCCGTCAGCGCCCTACCAACACTGTGACATCCTTAGGGACGGTGTTTCCATGGAAATCTCACTGGAGACAGTCAGCTGCTGTCTGTTACAGCCACAAACTTGTTTTCAGCTGGAGAAATCCCACTCCAGGTCCCTGTCTCCTTTAACTGTGTTTACATGTAAATGGTTTAAGTACACCCATAACGCGTGCCTGCTCGCGTCCCAGGCTCTGCGTTCCGTTATTTCGTGTCCTGCCTGAAGAATCTGTCATTTTGTGCAAACGATGACAAAGCAATAACTTCCCTTCCAGCCCTGGCTCCTTTGCTGGACTGAGCTGCTGCTGTAGGGGATGTTCTGCGTGCGAGCGTTCTGATGGTTGCCTCAGAAGCACCAATAAACAATTCTCTTTTTGTTCTTACCTGGAGAGAAAATAAACAGATAACGGCAGGGAGGAATTAAAAGGCGACCGAGCCGCAGAAGGATCTTGCGGCTACCTTTTCCAGTGCGGGGGTGAATACGATCAAGGATGTTCTGAGCATTTTCCTGATCTTCAGGCAGAGCTAATAGTGTTTGCAAATACTGAGATAAGCACCTCTATACACTTATTTCTTTTGTGTTCTATTTATTTGTCCAGATAGTCTTACGGGGAGGAGTGAAATAGGGAAGTTTTGAAGGGCTCTTGGACTTCTAACAGGGTTCTGTTGAGTAATTAATGTGTAAACAGGCTTTTCAAATCCAGATATTTCCACTCGTTCATCCTTCACACTTGGTGCCCATTGGAGACCCTGATGGCAGCGGTCCCCGTGGTGCTGCTGTGCTCACAGGACGTTATTTAAGCATGCCAATGGATTTTAAGGGACGCTGTAAACCCCAGCAGCTGGGAATGTCTGTGTGTGAAGTGCAGCTTGGTTTTGAAGTGTTTCATCACCTCAAAATAGCGCCAAGGGCAGAGAATGCACTCCACCTGTGCTGTCCTTCCCAGCACAGGCAGTGGGCCTACAGAGAAAGCTTTTTTTGCTTTAGGAAGGGAATAAGGAGACTTCATTTTCCACAAAATGGTGTATCAGTGCCAGTCATTTTTAGGAGAAAGTGCCTTCCCTCTGCACATCTCCGGGTGTCTCAAAGGAGTCATGCAGTCCTTCGGTGGACAGGGAAGGTCTGCTCCATTCTCTCTCCGTATTCATCGGGTTTTTTTGCCTCTCTCTTCCTTTCCCCCCTTTTTTTAGCACCAGTTTGTTAAATGTACTTGCCTCTTGGTATTTCCTTTGCCATCCTTATATTTTGTTTCCCCAGCACAGATTCATTTTTTGCTTTTTCTAATACTGCTCTGAGTAACCTGTGTACCCAGATTGCCACTCTTGAGAATGCCCTGCTTTGGTTTGTGAGATGATGAGGACAAAGCTTTCAATGTGCCAAGCAGCAGTTACTTAACAGAGCAAAGAAAAATAAAAAAAAAACACCACCACAAAAGCCCAAACCAAAACCCCATACCTTTTTATTTTGTCAAAACAGCAAGACCTTAATCCATGCCCAAATACTGGAATCATCACAGTTTAGCAGAGTTTGCAACTTTATATTATTTGTGAAGACGTTTAGGCTTTCAGTAAAAAAGTTTCATAGGTTATCTGCGTATCATTGCGTTCCCAGCACTGCGTTTGTGAGTTTGAAGCTGGTTGTTGCCCAGACTCACGATTACTGTTGGTAATCGTAGATGCTGAGAGCGAGCATGGCGTCCTGGAGAGGACAGAACTGGGCTGGCGAGTAGCGACGACACATCAACGTGTGTATGTTCTTATTTCCTCTTCACAGCTGGTAGGATTGAGCGTCTCCAACGGAAAGGACCAGCTCGTGGTCTTCCACACCAAAGACAACAAGGATCTCATCGTCTGTCTCTTCAGTAAAGAGCCTTCCAACGACAGCAGGATTGGAGAGCTGGTGGGAGTCCTGGCGAGTCACTTCAAGAGGTCAGTGCTGGCGGCGCGTTTTGTGGAAAGCTCGGTCTAGCGCGCCAAATCAGAAACCTCCCCTGAAGTCTTTTGGTGCCAGTCTTGGGCTTTAGCTGCGTTACTTCAGCATTACTAGGATATCAGAGCAACGTTGTTTTCCTTGCATTTTTGGGACTTGCTTTTTAGCTACAGCACTTTGCTCTCCCCTTCTGCCTTCCCTGTACGTGTGTGTTAGAGCATGAACGTTTGGGGAAAAGTGTCACTGACGGTGCGTTTTGAGTGTGTCACGATGTCTCCTGAGAGCATCATCAAACCCTTAACATGTGAAATTAGGATGTACCTATTCCTTTCCCAAATTGCTCCCCCTGCCCCCAGTGTCAGTAAATGATTTGTTACTTGAGCTGTAAAATGTCATCTCTGCTTCCTGAAAATTCTCTCTTCGAAATGGACATGCAAAAGCTGTTTTCTTGCTGAACTGGACACCTGGGTGGTTATCGCGCAGAGCTGAGCCAGCAATAATCACCTTGACACCCAGAGCGAGCTGGGGCTGTCCAGGCGAGCGTCGCAGCAGTGACTGCATTGCAGGCCATCTCCTAAAAGTAACTCTAGAGAAACGGTGTGTGGAGTGCACAGGTCCTCAGCGCTGTCCCGTGCTCCTCCAGAACAGATTCTCATGGGGACTGAGGCTGATCAGCATCGCATCCAGCGTTGGCTTTTGCCCTTCGCAGCATCATGCTCTGTTTCTGACCCATGAAACCGAGTCTTTCTAGGTAAATATTCCTACAGAGCTACAAGTGGCGGGACAGTGGGAGTGAATTTAGCTTACGTTAGGTCATTTTTATCATTAATTCAAGAAGTGCGTGCGAGCTTAGCCACTTCTCACCACAGCAGCGTGAAGTTGGCTGCTCTCTGTGCTGCTGGAGGTAGGTGCTAAATTCATGTGAAACGAGTTCTCAGCGTCAGCGTCACTTGTTTTGGGACATTCAGTGCTGAAAAGCAACTGCAAACATTCACTGGTTTTGCATTTAGCTAAATGTAGTTTAATTTCAGAGGTAGCTACTCGTGAAGGCTCAGGAGATTATGGGTGTTGTAAGGCAACACACTTCATTTTGGGAACCCTGTGAAGGAGCTGGAGTTCTTTCCTGTCTGGCGTGTTGCGAGCACAGGTGACAGCTTCAGCTAGCTGGTGCTCCCAGTGCTCTAACAAGTCTCTGCTGGTGGGAAGAGCTGTGAAACCACTGATCCCACTCCAGATCCTGTATGTCCCCCGCTCAGACTGCCCTGGGTTGCTGGTCCTTTGGCTCGGACGTTGCTACCGAGCACCCAGCCCTTTTGTCACGTGTCAGCTATAGCTCAGCGGGAGGCACGTGGGCTTCTTTTTACAAAAGTGTGTTGTATGGCCATCATCCAAAAACCTGCGCCTTTCATGTAAGGGTATGAACCATTTCAATTTCTTGAACTGATTTAACAATGACATTTTTATCTTTAAAAATAATTCGGTTTTATCTAATCACTGTCTGTAGAAGAATGACAGTTAAATACTGTTTAATCTTCACTTAATACAATATCAGCATTTTTTTACTGCTTGAAATGACAAATCTCAGCACAGCTGGTTAAATGGGAGAGCTGGTCTAAAATTCCCTTTTTCTCCATCATCGAATAAAGTTACTGGTTTGACAACAATGCACAGGAACAGCTCACATTTCGTTTTCCGTATATCCACATGTCATGGTTTCCCTCTTCAAAGCAATATCTGTAAATCAAAATAAAAGGAAATACTCTTATTTTCAGCCACTTTCCATTTTCGAAGAGTAAAAAGAATCCGGTCAGTGAATGGGATTAGCTGCCCCCTTGCTTGAGAGGCACTTACGGAATTCCTCATGAAACGGGATTCGCCGAAAGTCGCCGTGTGCCTCGTGGCGAGTGTCAGGTTTCTCTGTCCTGTCTGCCGGAAGGTGGTGGCTGTGAAGAGAAAGTGGATCCAGTGGTGAAATCTTAAGCCTGAAAGTTCAATCGGTGGGTGACCCGGTGATGGGACTTGAGAGCTGTGCTCCGCAGGGATGTGGGGAGCGGCTTCCTTGGGTTACGGGGGCTCTCACCTAAAGTCCTCTCAGAACATACAGAGCTGTTTCCAGCCATCTCTATACCAGTCCTGAAACCCCAGTTAGGAGGTTTTAGCAAGGGTAAGGTTGCACAACCCTTGGCTGTGTGTAGGTGATGATACTTAAACACTTGTGTAATAAAATCATGTAAAACTCTACGCCGTTCTGCATCGGCGTGTGGGAAAGGTGAGGAGGCTGGTGGGGACATTTATGCTGAGGATGCCTAAACCTTCTAATTCAGATGCTTTGTTTCAGTTTTTATTATTTTCCCCAAATGTTTGAACTGGGAACTTCAGTGCTGACACATCCTACATTGGGAATTTTGGAATTTTTCAGCAAGGAATAGTTTAGATGCTTTAGAAGAAGTTCAAAGTTCATGTCTTCAGATGCTGTACTGTGGCAGCTGCTTTTGGAGAAGTGACACTGTTCCTGTGAAGCATAAAGGCTTCACGTTTGGGAACATTGCCTGAGTTCACATCTTTTCCCATTGCCCGCGAAAATCTACCTTAGCTGCATCTTTTTCAAATTAATCCCAGTAGGACTTTTCCGCTTGCGGTCACAAATTAGTATAGCATAAAACTAACACAGGGCTTCTGTGAGCTATGAAATTTTGGAGTGGCAACTCTGCTGGCTAAGATACTTCTAATATAGCAACTAGACTGATTTTTTTTTTAACAATGCAATTATTTAGGTGACTGAATTCCCAACAGAAACGACGGGAAAGCTGGCTGAGACGCGGATGTAGTGGCCGCAGTAAGTTCACGCCTGCCCACAGAGCAGCGTGCAGACATGTCCGTGAACTCGAGTTGGCCTGGGTGCTGTCCTTGCTGTTCTCTGGCTGCGGCTGTCTCAGAGCCCTTGTGCCTGCCAGGTGAGAAGAAAGCAGGGATAGGTCCTGAAATAGCTGGAAAAATCCTCTAGCAGCTCACTGTGTTGGGTAGTCCCTTGTAGGAGTGAGCGTATGGAATTTGGATCATGGGATTCTTCTTACGCTGCTTGGCAAGAAGAAAGGATGCTGTGAGGTGAGGGGGCCGCGTGTTGCTCTCATCAGTGGATCGACAGTCTTGCTCACAGCGCAGGGGAAACAGCTCTCAGAAGCTGTGGATGTGCCACAGTGTCCCTTCGAGAGCTGGAGCCCACGCTGAGGAGAGAGGGACCTGAGGAGCTCTTGGAGTGAGGGTGGGCGTAAACGGGGAGGATTATCAGCCAGGGAAGGACTTAGCCTTGTCATTTGTGTTCCTTGTCATTTACACCCACATTGCTTTGTGCTCCTTAAGGCTCTAGGAGGTGTCTCAACTGATCAGTCCAATGTATTGAGGACTCTTTCTGGATGTACTTCATAGAATCATAGAACCTTTAAGGTTGGAAAAGACCTCCAAGATCAAGTCCAACCATCAACCCACCACCACCATGCCTACTAAACCATGTCCTGGAGTGCCACATCCACACGTTCTTTGAACACCTCCAGGGATGGGGACTCCACCACTGGGCAGCTGTTCCAGTGCCTGGCCACTCTTTCAGTGAAGAAATGTTTCCTAACATCCAACCTAAACCTCCCCTGCCACAACTTAAGGCCGTTTCCTCTCATCCTATCGCTCGTTCCTTGGGAGAAGAGACCAACACCCCCCTCCCTACAGCCTCCTGTCAGGCAGTTGTGGAGAGCAGTGAGGTCTCCCCTCCCTTCAGAGCTGTGCTCCGCCGCTTTCCGAAGCACTAATTGCTTTTACTCTCACCCTCTTGTGACTCTCGCACTGCGTGTGTCACCTCCCGTGTCTGATTCTCCCTGCGGCGTGAAGTGTTTGATGTAAACGCCGTGGATTGTGAGGGCAGCTCAGATGTCACCACCAAAGGTGACAGAGACCCATCCTTTGTTTCCGAGCGCTGTGCTCTGCTCTGCAGCACACCCTAACTTAAAGAATTCCTTTTTTTTTTTTTATCTATGTTAAAACACACACGATATTTTCTGTCTGGCTTGCCTGCACCGTTCAGATCAGTGTTTATCAGTGGCCTGCTCTCTTCGATGCTTTCCGTTCCCCTAATCCCATATCATCGGCATCCGCAGGCACTGGTTTTCTTCCAGGATCGCTGAAGGGAAGGGGGAATTAAAAGAACAGTAAAAAGCAATCCCTGCAGAAAATCACTTCCCTAAGGATAATTTTGTATTTTCCATTGTGCTTTGAGGCCTGTCAGCCAGTTTTAATCGTTAGCGTGCACTGGATTAATTTTCTTTAGTTCTGGGTTCTTAAACTGGCGTGCCTTGGAGCCAGTCGCGTTGGCGACCAAGCGGTAATTCCTAAAAATGGATCTCAACCTCACACGCTGCTCCGTGGGCTCCATCAGAGCCCGTGACCGCGTGCTCGTTCCACGCGGGGCTCCCTTTGGCTGGGCACGAGGGCGTCTTTAGGGAGACCGCGTTCCTCAGCTTTCCCTTCCACGTGCCCTAAGTGCTGGGATTTTCTCTATCGGTGGTTTCGTTACGTTGGCCGCCGTGGTAGCGATGGATTTGGCTGGGGAAGTGGAGAGGTTTGGTTATCGGAGTTCGTGTCACGTGTACGGTGTGTACGTAATGCAGGACTGTGTGTGTAATTTGTGTGTAATTTGTGTGTCCATGTGTTAAAAATGGAGAATGAATGTGTATATATATATATTTGTATGTGCACATATTGAAAAACTGAGAAAATCTGTGTGTATATATGCATATAAGTAAAATGGGAGAAGTGTACACTTACATACACCGCTCGTTTTAGCTCCCTAATTACACATTTTCAGTGCAAGGGTGAGGACTCACGTTTTATACATTGTTGATGCTGTCTTAAAAAAAAAAGAGGACAGTCAACATGATTTTATTTTTCTGATTCAGGAGAAAATCCTCAGCTCAGTTCTGAGCACAGTCTGGAACCAAATCATTAAGTAGGAGAGCCCCGTTTGCTTAAAATAATTTTTTTATTTGCCTTTTTTCCACTGATACGAAGAAAGGGACGTTCCAGCCCAGGCCTGGGTATCGTGCAAGAGGTTAAAAACACTTTGATTTGTCATGACGATGCTCTTTCAGAATGAAACTGCGCTGATTCTAATCAGTTAAAAATTGTTCCTTTCTTTTAAAGCTGTTTACTTTTCCCTTGTGGAAACCTTGGTTAGCTGCTGAGGTTAATTACAGATTTACAGGCTGGTTAAAATAGAAACATCTCTATAGTCAGCAATAATCTGGAGGAGACGATGGGGATTCATACTCCGGGTTTTGGGGACAGAGAAGGAAAGAGGAGCCCAAACTGGTATTTGAAAACGCGAGCATGGCGGTGCGCTGCTCACGGACCGGCCTTGCTCCGAGGAAATAGCCCTCTCCTACGGCAGAAAGCCTCCGCACAAAGGAAGGGTGTGAAAAGCGCTGGTATCAAATTAATCTGTCACTTGGGCTTTGTGAACGCTATGAAAATTATCCCTTAACTGACAGCGGGCACCCGCAGCGCCGGCGGCCAGGCCGCGGGGAGCGCTCGGTAACCGGAGGTTTCCATCGGCGCTGGTCGTGTCTTGTAGGCCGGACGAGATCAAAAGGAGCTGAGCGCTGCTTCGCAAAACCGGGCTGGAAAGAAACTGCTCCTAAAGCGCTGTTTAATGCGATTTGTCCTTTGTCACCGCTGCCAGCTCAACCCGCGGTCCGTTCTGGTTCAGCCGCGCCGCTGGCTGACACCATTGTTAGCGGCGGCCGGAGCCTGACAAAGGGCCGGACTTTGTTCCCGTCGGACTCTTCCCCAACGTTCCTTTCAGCGCCTGAGCTTTGTTTTCATACGGGATTGCTATTCATCACGAATTTTTGGGAAAATCCTGCTGTGTTTTGGTGGGAGCCCTAACCCACAACCGGCAGCTTTCAAGCACCAGGTAGTTAACCCTGCAGAAGGGCGGTGGCAAAAAGAAAAATAGGTTCCTGATTAAAAATAAAAAATAAAAAAAACCACATAAATGAAAAAAAATTGGCTTAATTGTCTTACCTTGTCTTAGTGACTTAAAAAAATGTCTAGATTTTGGCTAAGTTATGATCTCTGGTAATTCCTGTGTGGCTTTCTCCACCTCGCCGTTGTGGCTTGGATGAAGAAATTAGAGTTTCCTTTGGAAAACACGCGGCGTAGATTAAAGCTTTGTTGCTTTCGGTGACTGCAGGGCACCAAAGGAGGAGTGCTAGCGCCCCGTGAAGCGCGCTCTCTTTTTTAATTCTCTTCTCTTTTGGAAAAGGTTTCTCCAGCTGTTGATGCTACCGAGCTTTTCTAAACGCTTGTCCTGCTAGAGGGGAGCTCGGTAAGGAACTCGCAGGAGGATCGCTTCCTTTCCTCAGACTCCTCTTCGTCGCGCTGCTGTGTGGCAGAGATCCGTCACTGCCTCGGGATCGGGTCCTGAGCTCCCCGGCCAGGATTACCTTCCCCATCCCGCATTCCAGGGGAAAAGCAGCTTTTTCTTACCTTCTCAATATATTCCTGGCATAGAAAAACAAACAAACAAAAAAAACGGTGTCTCCCAGAGTCCTGGATTTGTAATATTGAGAATAAAATGAGCTCTAGAGAGGGACTTGGGCTTTCCAAGAGGCTGAGTTCAATTTTCGTGGCAAAACTGTGAATCCTTTATTTGAGTTACTTGCCCTCGACATCTAAAAGTAAATGATTTTATCCGATAACGTGAATAGTAGCAGTTTATTCTGTTTTATGGCCTTCCTTCGAGCACAAAGAGGTTTAACTGGTCAGTTTTTCCTTCCCTGTCCTGCTCCCACTGTCAGCACAAATTCTGTCTAAAACAGAGGGCAGAGGACTCTGCTGCAGCTGGAACACGTTCCGGTAGCTTTATGCCAGCGTCTCCCTGTAACCGTGGTGCTTTCCGTTCTGCAAGCAGCACCGAGACGCTGCAGCTCCGGGCGGACGCTCGGGGTCCTCCTGGGAGAGAGATCTGGGTAGAAACGAGCAGTGACTGGAGCTCGCCGTGCTGGGAAGGGGAAGGGCTTTTCCCACGGCTTGGTTGCACGGCGTTTTCTGAAATGGTTTTGTGTTCGGGAAGTCTCACTTAGAAAACCATTGATTACTTTAAAAATTTAGGACCAGGTTTCCTCAGTAACTGTAATTCCTATGAAAATAGCTCTCCGGTGAGCCAGAGGCCTGCTCCAGCCCGCCGCAGCAGTGGGACGTGTTACCCACAAGGGATGTTTTGTCTCATCTGCCTTCTGCAGAGTGTTATTTGAGTTGCCCAGATAGTTCTACAGGGCTAAAACGGGTGAATGCTTTCTGTTCTTGGACAGTCTGTAGCAACAGAGTGAAACAGGAAGGATTATTTGTGCTCTAGGAAAAAAATGGCATTTAGACTGTCGGGAGGTCTGATATGTGTTTTACAGCATCACAGAATAGAAAATTCAAACCCATCCTCCTCCTCCTCCTCCTCTTCTCTAGGTGTTAGAGAAGCCATCCTACTTCTAAGGATGAACATTTTAATATTTTAGAACACTTTCTGTGCACTTTTATGAGGTTTTTGTCCGGCTCCCTCCTGTCCTTGAGAAATTTATGATCAGAGCAGAAAAACAATTTCAGAAATAACACCTGAGCAGTCCTTGTGGTGCAGCGATACGAAGTTTCTGCATTCTGCAGCTACCGCACCGACCTTCCCAATCGACCTGCCCTGTTGATGCTGCCTACCGTGGATTTTCTCCAGAGAAGGTATTCTTGTGGGAATAGCTGAACGGGAGTGTTTCATCTTACAAAAATGTTTCTTATGGGCTCAGTGCAGCCATTATCTCACCTTTCTGACCGTGTTATTATTTTCAGTCTTGAACTACAGCTCTTGGCGTTCGTTCAAGGCTGTGAAGGTTTGACACGAACCATCACCTCGCCCGCTGTTAACAAACTGACAGCAGCAGAAAGTATCTTCCAAAGAGCCTTCGGTGGCGCGAGCCGTAGCGCAGAAATCCCAAGCCGCATCTTGAAGCGGAGCACGGCGCTGCGGGAGCGGCACGCTGCGGCGCAGTTCCGCTGCCCGCTGTGCGCTGAGGTTCAGTCCTTCGGATCCCTAAATCAGTTTTGCTCTCTTATTGCGGAAACGTTGCTTTTCTTCCCCTTTTTCAAAACAGATAGGTTGAGAACGATCCAAGGCAGATTTCCCTGTAAATCCGCTCTGTTCATAAAGTCAGCCTGAAACCGTTTGCTCCTGCCCGTAGCTCAGGAGTTACGTGTGATAATTTATCATGCAAGTAGGATGTTTAATGCTAAATTAAGTGAGGGGAGGAAAAAAAAAAAAAAAAGGAGAGTGCTGGTTTGAATTCCTCCACTTGAATTCCTTACTCAGCACGTGCGCTGGAGCCTCTGGTACAGCAAACCCGGTCGGAAAAGGCCGATGTCTGGTCCTGTCCCACTCCTCCGTGACCCATCCCCAGTCCCGTTTATCCGCAGCGCGGCTCTCGTGTCCTGTGACCTGCGCTGCCAGAGGAAACTCGTGTCGGCAGGTCGGGGTGTGGGTTGAACCTGCCGTGCCAGAGTTGGGGTGTCCAGGCACAAGTGGCATCCATCAGGTGATGGAATCACCCCCAGATGGCTTCTCCCTCAGTACTACAGAGTTTCTGTAACACAGCACTGCTAAGAACAGGCTCCGAGCAAGACTCCTTTCAGTTTTATCTCTCAGAAAGCAGAATTTCTTTCTTTTTGAGACGCTCTGTTTGACACCCTGCAGTGAGCAGTGTGAGATTTAGAACTGCTTCGGGGGTTTCTCCTTCTCCAGTGGGCATTACCACGGCTTTCTGCTGCGTTCCATCGGCTTCCAGCGGAGTCACGCGTGTGCTGTGTATGAACATGTACGGTCCGATGCGCATCCTCAGAGTCTGTGACGTCCCGAGGAGCTCGTGTGTCCGGGATAAATGGGTGCAGAGCCGGCTGGAGTTCAGACATCTGTCCCCGTCGGACGCGATGGCTGGATCGTGCCTTTGTGTATCACGGGGTAATGCTGATGTGAACTGTGTGCTTCCCAATTTCTGCGCCACGCTGCGCTGTGAGCTGTGATATCGCTTCGAGGTGCTTAAAAAAAATATTCCACGTTAGGAAATGTCACCTTAGAGAGTCTGCCCTCAGAAAGTGCTGCTGGTAGCAGGCTAATGGTATTTAGAGCTGCAAAGCCTGGAAATGATCAAAGTGACATGCTGGTTTGCCTTCAACCGCGGGGTTTTTGGGGCAGAACATCAAGTATTCGGAGATGCACGTGTGGGGAGAGACTGCAGAGGGCTCACAGCACAGGGCTGCTTCCCTTTGGGAGAGCTAAAGGAGCTCAGACCTGAGCGGTGCTGTCGGAGCTGTTTCAAGGAGGATCTGCCACAGCGATCCTTTTCTTTAACGCTTCTGGCAGGGGCTCCGGCGATTATCTTGCCACCCAGCTCGAGCCTAATCGTGCTGCAGCCGTCTCTCCAGCAGCGCCGAGGCAGCTCCGCGGCATTGTTGGAGCAACCTGGCTTTTCTTGGGAGCTCACGTGGGAGAGCCTGCAGTTATAGATGCCTTCGGCGTCGCTGCGGTGTTCAGCCAGCAGCTATTGCCAGGAGACAAACAATGAACCATTTTCTCCAAGCGACGCTCGCTGGTTCGATAAACAGTTGGCAAAAGGCGCTTCGTGGGATGGGTTTGTAACCCGTGTAGGCCGAGGAAGAGGCTGGGTGGATGATGAGGGGTAGCTCACGCTCTTTCATTACAGCTGGTTTCCTTCAAGGATTTAATTTAGCTGCAGCACTGAGAGGTAAATGCAATCCAGGTGATACAAAACTGAGTTAGGAAAAGGCCAAGTAGCACCTGCTGCTTCCCCCTTCGGATCACAGCAGACCCTGCTGAAGAGTCTCTCCCCACCTTCCCTGCAGCCCCCTTTGGGCACTGGGAGCCGCTCTCAGCTCTCCCCGGAGCCTCCTCTTCTCCAGGCCGAACAGCCCCAGCTCTCCCAGCCTGGCCTCACAGCAGAGCTGCTCCAGCCCTCTCAGCATCTGCGTGGCCTCCTCTGGACCCTCTCCACCAGCTCCACGGCCTTCTGATGTCAAATGAGCTTGTCTGTTTTCATTGGCCTTTTTTTTTTATTCTCACTGATGAGGAAAGTTAAGGTAGAAGATGTTCCAAGGATGTGCCAGGCATGGGGAACAGCCAGATGTTCCTCCAGGAACAGAAAACTCCTGAAACGCTGAAACTTTCTAGGCCCCTCAGTAGTAAAATGTCCACCTCTGCTTGTGTCCCTGAGGACCTCGAGAACACGAGCGCTCTGCCTGCTCTCAGACTACTCAGCAACCAAGGCTTAGAAACAACGTGCTGGTTTGTTTTTCAAAAGGCAGAATTGAACAGGATAAAAACTTGGGTTTGAAATAGCATGACAGTGGCGTTCCTGCTGTGCCTCGGACAGCAAACCCAAGCTCGTCCCTTCCTCCTGCTCGTGCAACCACAGTCCCGTTTCTGTGGAATATTTGGGAATATCTTTTTCCACTTTATTTCCCCCTTTCTCCCCTCTCTCCAGCCGACCCGTGGCGGTGCTGACAGGGCGTTACTTGTGTTACAGAGGGGAAGGAGCCACACAAACGTGGGACCCCAGCAGCCTGCGGTGGTGGTCTTGCTTTGAAGCCAGTGGGATCCTCTGCCAAACGTGGCGGCATCTCGGATGCGGTGCATGCTGCGCGCAGACCTCCGCATGAGAGCAGCGCGGGCCGCTCTGCCGTGAAAGGGCAGAAGATGGCAGACGACCCAGCTTGGCTTGGTGGGTTCTCATCCCTCTTCTGGGGTTTGAACGGCCGCTGCAGTGTGGGCCTCTATCCACATGGTGAAGCTCTTCTTCTGGCCTGGGCGCGTCCCTCCGTTTGCCCTCCTGACCTTGGCATGCCAGAGGAAGAGGAGGCAGCCATGGGCACCCTCCCTCTCCTTTTCCCATCCCTCCTCTGTCCATCTTTTATGCAAACACCCAGCGATCCCCAGAGCTTGTGGAACAAAGGGACAGTTTGGTTTTCTTCCCAATTCTTTCTTCTTCCTTCTTTTCTTTTTTTTCCCCCCCAAATCGCACTATGGGACTGGGGCAGCGAGGAGTGCTTTGAGGTTGGTTTCCCCAGCCCAAGAAACCTGAGAGGTGGGAAGAACAACTGCAAAGGAAAGAGGATAACACCCTGATTCCATAAACCCCCTTGGCGTAAAATCACAGCCTGCGTTTCCCCATCTTCCTTGGCAGCAGCGACCTCTGCATCCCCGTTTCCGTACTCGGAGACCCGGCGGCTCCGCGGGGCGAGTGGTGGTGGTGGTGCGCGCAGCTCCGTGGGCGAGCTCCTCTCAAGGGCTCGCCCGTGTCAGAGGCGCGAGGCTGCTTCCGGAGAGGTAACGCGCGTTCTCCTCCTTGCTGTGGCATGGATCCTTTCCTTCTCCAGCATTCCTCTCAAACAGGGCTCCAGTGGCTGACAGCGAACAAAAACAACTGGAAAAGATCCACCGTGATCATATTTACTGGTGACCTACTTAAAATCCCCTCTCCTCGTTCAGCGTGCGCGCTGAAACGCTGGCTGGCGTGCAGTCTCCAGGGAATTGCTGGCAGAATGGTAATGAATGCACAACGTGGCCCCTCGTTTGTTCAGCGGTGGTTTCTGAAAATACATGTTTTATTTTTTAGTGCATCATTTAGACTTCCTTTTTTCCCCCACTTGTGATGTCTCGTTGCCGTTTCTGGCCTCCCTGCTCAGAAGCCTTTGTGTTCTGATGGCAGGCACTGCTGCTGTTTGAAGAGCTGCCATTTAATCATGGCATGCCTTCATCTTTTGATTTCTCTTTTTTTTTTTTTTTTTTTTTTTTTTTTTTTTTTTTTTTTTTTTTTTTTTTTTTTTTTTTTTTTTTTTTTTGAGCAAAATTAGGCTTCTAGCTCTATCCTGGAGAGCCTGAGCTGTGTTGTCAAAGACCCACGGTGAGCACCATTTTTTTTCTGGTGAAAATGATCCAGCAGCGGTGATTATTTAACAAAGCTTTGTATCTGTTCTGTGTGGTTTTTGTTATAAATGGCTTTGCAGCCCAGGGTAGAAAGCCGTCAGCGCTGTGCACGCTGTGCCCGTCAGGTGTTCTCCTCCCTAGTTTTTCTCTTGGCACATTGGTTCGGAGGAAGGCTGGGATGTTCCCTCTTGCTCACGGATGCGTGGGACCTGTGCTGTCAGCCAGAAGGAACACAGTTACGCCGGCGCACGGCCGTGTCCGTGCGGATACGGCGATCGAACCCGTCTCCTCTGGAAGCTCGCGATGGATGTACACGATGCGGATAAATGGATCCTGCCTTTGCCAAGCACATGAGCAGCGCGGTGTAGACATCCGCCCCTGCGTAAGGGATCGCACCTGAAACCTCCATTCCTACTGACTCGAGGGTCGCTCTGGTTTTACACTTCGGTCGCGTAAGGCGTGCCGAGGTTTGATGCCTGTCTAAATTCCCCGATCTCGAATTGAAACAGAATTTCTAAGCAGATGTATAAAAACACAACATGAAAAAAAAAATTACCACTGGGTGGCTTCTGCGCTTCTTGGCGCCTTGTAACTGCGCTGTTGGAGCTGAGCCCTGTTGTCTTTAGGCACAGATAATAAATTAAACTTCTTGCAGCCCAGACAGTTCTTGTTTTCTCAGCAAACACTTCTGCGTTTGGGGTTATTTTCATGTGCTGTCTGGCGTATTTGAGATGCTACGGGAGCATTTCCCCTCTTGTCCCAGCCGGTTCTGCGCTGCTGCTGCATGCTGCCGTCGCAGGGTGGGACATTGTCCCTCCAGGAGCTGACAGTCACAGTGGAGACGGGGGGAGAGGAGGTAATTAGCTCCACCGTACTGGTAAAACCACTCAGTATCTGTGGAAATTAATTCAGTTTCTGGCTCCAGGGCGCTAGCTTAAAATGAGAATGTAAGTAATGTTTTGTTCTCCTCCAAGTAGCGAGGAGGAGCTGGTCAGGACGGAGCGTAAACATGAGAACAGTTTCGTGCTGTCGGAGTTGCAGGCTGCTGATTCGGGAGGAGGAACCTCACCTCCTGCTGCGACTCCTTGGTCACGGCCCGTGGCCACCGTGCCCTCTCCTAGGTGTGATGACTGCTCCATATCAAGTGAGTCGGAAGCCTTTGGAGCGGGTGTCACCACCTCCTTAGGGAAATTGGGGTGTCTGTGCCTGTTTTCAGGCACGAAAAGCGTGGCCTGATAGTCCTCGTCCCTCTTCCCTGGGATGCTGACAAACCAGCAGGAAATAAAGAGGGATTGACTGGAAGAGCTGCCGGAAAAGTACCTGCTGCAAAATGTGGCTCACTGGAAGGAGGAAAAATCAAGAGTGCGGTGAGGAATGTTGTCTTCCCGGATCTGTGTCCGCAGGAGTTAAGCTGGGCAGAGTGAACGGAGAGTTTAAAAGCATCCAGAGCAAACAGGTGACAAAGCAAGGCGGGAGGAAACAGCTTTAGCGGTGTTGACCAGAGTGAGGTGTTCGTGTCTGCCGCCTTCGCGGACCCCAGCCGACCTCGCGGCCGCGTAGGCTCTTGGTGGCTGCTTTCACCTTAAAAGCACATGGAGCCTGTTCCTCATTAAGCAGCAGTGATCAGCAGTAGTGTCTTATCTCCTTATCTTCTTTAATTTCGCTTAATCTTTCAGAGCCCATGCTATAAATTAATATCCCTGGTCCGCAGGGTACCTCGCACAAAGCATTTTTACATATAAATGGCACAATCTCTCTTGTACCAGAGCTGTGATTCATAGGCCATTACACATTACATCTTAGGTGGAAGCCAGCTAACTGATTTATACAAAGTAATTAGGTTCTGAATTAAATCACAATCCCCCCCCCCTTCTTTTCCTTGTGTGAACTCAGAAGATGAGCTGATACTGGAGAAGGGCAAGCATTCTCCCTTCTCCGTCGCCCCGTGCGGACGTCTGCCAGGCAGCCTCGTGGGCCAGGCTGAGGGGAGATTTACAGGGATGGCTCCGTCCCCACGCCGTGCTCCGCTGGGACAGCTCACCGAGCGCGCTCCCCTGCGGAAATCACTGGTTTCCAGCTGGGCAAACCAGTTCCTTCTCGCAGAAATAGGTTATATTTATGTTTGTGTAGATTGCTGTGACGGTGTAAGGTATTTCGTTGATGTGGAAGTAGAGAACAGCCAAAAGCCCCCGTCCATGCTCTCCTACCCCTCAGTGCCCCCCAACCCCAATCCCCGGAGCACAAGGGGGTTCCTTTGCTCCCCTCGGTGCGGAGGTGCCGATCGGAGGAGAGTTACGACCGCCGAGCTGTGGATCCTGCGGGACCTCGGGGATGGACACCCCTGCCCTCACCGCTGAGCTGTCCCCGCTCGTGACCGGGTTGGTTTTGGCCGTCACCTCCACGCCGAAGCCGAGCGCACGCTGAGGATGCTCTCAAACCAGGCTACCTCCCCCAGCTCGGGCCTGCGCATCGGGGTCCACCTGCAGCACTGGGGCTGCAGAGAGGGCGGAAAGCGCTGGGGCAGCTGTCCTCGCCAGTGACCACCAGTTAGACAGGGGGCAGCTGTGTTTCACCCTGGGCTCTTTAGCAGTCAGGGTGCGTAACGCAGATACTCAGCCCCAGTGCTATCTCATCCTATCTGCAATTTCAAAAACTCCAGACCAGTCTCCCCAGCCAGCCAGCCTGGCTATTTTTAGCTTGGTTTCCCAGGGAAACGTGGGGTTTATGTGGTTGCTGCATCCTCAGATTTGACAGCGAGGGAGAGAGGGCGCAAAGATCGTTCTCTCTAAGTTTTCTGAAAATCACTCATTTTGATTAAAGAGACAAACTCCAGAATCTCCGCACGGCCGAAGGCGGGGGAATTCAGCCGTCCTCCGTCCCGGTGGGGAGCTGCTGCCTTGCTGCTTCGTCAGCCCGTCGAGGGAAAGGAGCGTCACCGCGTGGAAACGCAGAGCTGGGCGGGAGGGCAGGGCGCTGAGGGACACGGCGGCGGTGCTGGGGGTGCAAGGCATGGGTTTTTATTATTTTTGTTTTTCAGGAAAACAGGCTGTAGTCGTTCCTCCACTCATTGAGCATCTTGCTCGATGGAAGCATAGAAGATGATTTTGGGGTGCCCTCCAGCCACATGCAGGGCATCACAGCATCTGCTGAATGGACACCTCCAACCCCCCTTTTTTTTTTTTATTTAATGCAGAAAAGAGGAAAGGAAAGATATTTTGGTGAGTGAACCCAGTGACCGTGGGCTGCTGCAGACTTTTCAGCTGCACGTGGGCACTGGCGGGGCTTGGTGTTCACATCCAGATCCAAGCAGTGACCCTTCCTCCCAGGAACTTGTGAAGAGGGGAAGACTAGACGAGTAACACAATCATAAACTTGTCACCTCAACAGCCAGCACGTGGTCTGTTTTGCCATGCTGAGCGTGTCAGTTTGAGGGTGACAGAGGAGAGGAGCTTCTGTTTTCCAGAGTTAGTCAGCGTGAGGAGCGTCCCCGCCATAGGCGCGTGCTGTCCCGTCTCGCCTCGGGCGCGGAGCGGGGTTTCGAAGCAGACTGAGCGAGCAGGCGGGAGTGGAATTAATTTGCCTAAGCAGAGGTGTTGAGTGCCGTTTGTAAACACCTTGTGCTACGTCAGGAGTCTGCACAGGGCTGGTACCTGGGACACGGGACCCACAGGAGGCTTGTGCCTTTCTGCGGTGGCATTTGGGGCGGGGGGATGCACCCCAGGGTCTCGAAAATGGCCCTGGATGGCTGTGTGTAGGACATTAATTCCACCATCTATCTACAGACCAGAGCAGAAGGTGTCTCCACTGGTTTTAACTGATGCTGCTTTGGGGCAAGCAGGGTAGAGACGCCGTTTCCCAGAGCGTTCATCAGCTCCTTGTGTTTGCTCGAGTTGTACGCTTGCAGTTCGGAGGCGTATGTGTTTGCGCAGCTGCTCTGCTGGGCTGTGTTTGGCTTAGACCAGAATTAATTTGCTTTATAATACACATTTACATGAAGACTTTTGAATGTTAATAGTCCTCTTGCGTCTCTCCTACAGTTCTGCTGGTACTGGATCTTGCAAATTGGCCAGGAGAAACCATGAATGACAAGACAAAGGAAGGGGACGCATGCGGATGAGCTCGGAACAGGGCAGGAAAAACAACGTGGAGGGAGTAGGCTTTAGAGAAAGCAGGGACAGCGAGGCAGGGTGAGGTGGAGACTGAAGAGCACAAGGCTCTGGGAGCCCCGGCGTGTGCGTGCGGCGAGAGGCAGGACTTGTCAAAACGCTAGTTTAGGGAGCCATGGGACACTCGGGAGGAAAAGGGAGAGGTTTGTGGTTTTCTGTGGCTGTGCCCAGCTTGAGATGGAGCCAGGAGCTGCTGCCAGCGCTGCCTACGAGCGGTGTTGGTGGGTGCAAGATGTGAGCAGCCTGGATGCAGATAACGAGGTGAAGGAGGCCGGGTCGTTACTGTGATTCCTGTCTAGGCTGCTGCCACGTATTTACTTTAAACGCAGTGGAAGTGCTTTTGTATTGATGAAATTTGGGATACCTAGCGTGATTAATGACTTTGGGGTTACACCCAAAACTCCGCCACCACCTCTTTCAGCTGTGACCGCCCGGCCTGAGCCGCTTCTCATCCTTCCACCCATCCGTGAGCGCGCTACACCAGCAGGCCCATCTCCTCCCCGTGCCCTCGCTGCTCCGAACCCCACTGCGGATGTGCGGTACCGCACCGCGCTAACGTGTGCTAGAGGGAGCACGGGGTGGGAGCCAGAAACTGGTTCGGAATGGGTGGCTTTAAAGGTGTTAAAATGCCAGATATCCCTGTAAGCCTCCAATTTTTCACCATGGGAGCCAGGCAGCTGTAGACGCAGGCGCTGCTGAGCTCGCATCCGATGCGTCTGTCTTGCCCGTGGGATTAGAGACGCGTTTTGTCATCTTTACATCAAGAAAAACAGCAAAATTAGGGACTGTTCTCTGAACGCAGAGGAGGTTAGTGCTGCTGGCTGAGTGTTTATGAGCTCCCCAGGCCTCTGGGTTCGTCGTGTAGGGTGGCCGGCTTGTCCGAGTCGCGTGTCAGTTATGGTCACACGTCTCCTGTCGCTAACAGCAACGCGTTCCCCTGGTTGTGTGCTAGTAGTTGCAGCTAAATATAGCGTGTGAAAGGCAGGATGGCCAGCACTGGCCTACTTTTGGGGTTTGATGGGTTTGGGTTTTTTTAAAAAACTTCGTAAAAGAGGAAAAAGCTGTCTGCCTGTCAACTTAGCTTCTAAGGGAGGCTCTGTTCACAGATTATTCCCTGATAAGCCAACTGCCTTTGGCTTTGGTTAAAGAATTCAGCCAAATTTAGCTCAATGCAAACTTGACTGCGGATTGGAGGGAAATTTGTAAGACATTCTGTGATCCGTTGCAGAGTTCACCCGGCGTTTTTCCTCCTGCGTGTGTAAATCAGCCTAAAGCCTTTGTCCGAGGGAGGAACCTGAAGTGTTTCTGTCTGTGACACAGTTGGTGCCCGGGTCCGAAGGCGCGCGTTTCGCCTGACGCCCAAGAGTTTCTGCTGCGCTGGCCCAGTCTGTGCGCTCCAATCTGCCGTAGCCCATGTGTGGTGGCTGCCGGGGACGTTACGGAGCAGACCCCGCACGGGGCGGGATGGATGCCGAGGTGGTTTATGAACAGTAAGGAGGGAAGGAATTCAGATGTAAGTCTGGAAAATGCACTGGGTTAACGTGTTTTACTTACGGCCACTGTGCTTTTTACCAGAGGCGTCCGTCGCTCCCAGCAGCGGAACAGACAAAACCAGGTTGCCCAAGGATCGGGGCCTTTTCTTCTGGAATTGCCGCTGTCGGCATAACAGCTGATGGCTCCTCTCTCTGCTCACCTTCCCAGGCCAGAGACGGCGCGTTACGTGGCCGGTGCGGAGCCGTACGTGTGCTTGCCTGCCAGCGCAAGGGACGTGGAAGGGCTGACTGCCTTGCCTTTCCGACGGGGAGGTGTTTATTTGGATCGCTCTGGCAGTTGATTTTTCATTTAGTTTTTTTCAAAAGACAAAATTGTGTTTCCTGTTTCGCTGCCGAGCCACTGAAATACCAAATGTCAGCAGAGGGGAATTTGGGAAGGAAAAGGTTAAATACACAATAGCTTTTGGGATTTTTTACCAAGAGCTTATTTTTAACCATAAACTTTCAGTGGAAAGTTCTTGACTTTCCTCTGCATGTATAAAAGGTCAGCTCCGCTCCCCAGAAGTCCTTGGTGCAAATCTCTGCTGAAAAGTCCTGCATCCAGCCTGAGCCTTCGCCAGCCTCGTCGCAGCTGCTGCCGTACGCTCTGCGATCCGTTGTGCCCTCACCCTTCCCAGGGCAGCTCTGTGGTGAATTATCATGGGTCAAACTGAATTCCTACCTATTAGGTTTTGGGTCGCTGCATAATTTTCTCTCTCCTTCGAACAGACCGTCACTCACAACGCGCTCATCTCCATTCTCGGAGCAATGATCTGACCGGACCTGGGGACGCGGGCATCCAGGCTGGGATTTCAAATGAGTTGTAGGTGTAAATGTCAGGGGAGATGAGGGGTCGAAGCTTTGTGGAGCAGAGGGGACAGCATCCACCTCTCTGAACGTTTTGTGCCCTTTACCTATGAGGAGAACTGTCCTGAACATCACGTTTCCCTCCCCTGTGCCAAAAACCTGTGCCAGTACAGCTGTGTCTGTATAAAAAGCATTTTTTCGGCACCGCCTCGGTCCCTTTGTGCATCTGCCCACCTCTTGCTGACAGCTATTCCTGGGAAGGTTTGTGTTTAGGCTAAGCCTTCCTGAGCTGAATGCCTCCACAGGGTTTGCTCTGGGTAAGCCAAATGGATTTAATTAAAACGGAATTCCTTTGTGTCTGGACAGGTTGTGCACGCAGGTGGGTTTCATTGTGTAGCCAGTCAGCGCAGGAGCTCCGGCCGTGGCTTTGCCCGGGATGACGCGCTCGCCCCGTCTCGTTTGAGGTGTGCCGTGCTTTCCCCAGACACCGTTGAAAGAAGGCTAATGGGCTTTGTTTTGGCGTTTCATCTGAAGCTCTGTCATCCTCCTTGTTTCGTTTCCAGCAGGCTCAGAACGGCTTCTTCAAGGTACTTGCCCAGCTGGAATATCCCTAAATATGCATAAAGTCCCCAGTCACGTATGCACCGATTCCCAGGAGCGAAGCACACGGGAATGGTTAAGCAGGGGCTGTCTAAATTTTTAAACAAAGGTAACAAGGCAAGGAAGAGGTGGTGGGTGATGAAATGAAGGTGAGGAGAGAAGCAAATTAGATCCCTGATGTGTAGCTGCCCTTTCTCCAGCTTCTGAGGATCCTCACTGCTAATGAGGTTGATTGCTTTGGGGTGTCAGCAGAACCAGCTTTTGCTGGCCGGTGTCATGGGTGTTGTCGCTGTTGACGGCAGCAATGACTGGGGAGAGACTGGGTTGTTTTCAGACCACATGTGATTATGCACAGCAGTCTCTGCTGATTTTTCCAAGCCATGAATTTCAAAAAAAGGAAATAAAGAAGTTTTTTCTGCAGAGCGGTTGACATGCCAAAGGCTTTATCCCCCTTTGTGCCCCCATCTCGCCGGCACCCCCGAGACGGCGGCCGTTTGTCGAGTGAGCCGCAGCCAGCTTTTGTCCTGCGACCCAGTCGGAGGTCACACCGAGGGATGATTGCCTGTCTTCAACTCGAAGACCAATGTCTGATCCCATTTCTTCTCCTGAGATGCAGGATGGTTTTGTCATCAGCTTGGGTTCCTGTTCGTCTCTCTTGCCCAGGTTGTACCGGATGCGCACGAGGACAATGTCACGGGGAGGAGTTTTGTTCACAATTGCAGCGTCGTGCCTGACTGCGGCTTGCAATGCTTGCTCTGAGATACAGAGCAGTAGGGCCATTTCTTAAATTACTCAGAAAATACTTTTAAACGGCGCGTTGTTATCTTACCCTATACTTTAAGTAATGATACACAATGTCAATAAATCTGTTATTTAAATTCACAAGCTCATCTCTACAGAAAGAGGAGGGGATGCAAAGGAAAGTGCCTGGAGCGTGGGGTTCCTGCAAGGTTCCCTGTGTCGCAGCCTCTCCGGCAGCCGTGGGGTCAGCGCTCCTGAAGTTTCGCTTCGCTTGCGTGCATGCAGACCGGGAGATTCCAACATCGTCTGCGTGCCTCTCTCCAGCTCCTTATCCCTCTTGGCATCCCTGGGAGGTTGGTTGCCAATGCTGTGTTATTGCATCTCCCGGTTGAGTTCGAAGGAATGGAGTTAATGAGCAGAAAGCTGCAAGCAGCAAGTCGGCCGTCAAATGATATTGGCGCGTGTTAGCTACCTGCTGGATTTCCCACTTCGTCCGCCCGTGATCCTTGTGATGCAGGCAATTAAATACAGCAGCCATCAACACGGGAAAAACTGCGCTGACCCTACAAGCTAGATTGAGCCCTTTTCTTTCGTATAACGTGGTCTTCAGGTTAGGCTGGAAACTGGATGAGAAGGGGCAGATGGGGAACGGAGGAGACCAAAAATTCCTGGAAAAGGTTTTGTCTGGGGAAAGAAGATGGATACAAAGGGAGGCTGTAATATCCCCGGGTGCTCGGGTGCTTCAGCAGGCTTGGAAAAGACTCAGCAGCATGGTCTGTCAGAGGAGCAGCGGCTCGGGAAGGCTGCTTGGAAGGACAGCTAAATCCAAAGTCATTGTCATTGACGGCTTCGGCTTTCAGCCACAGAGCGAGAGCCTGAACTCAGCACAAGATGCTGCTTTGGTCTGGGGGAGTGGGATCAGGGATCAGCAGCGTCGGAGCCCCGCTGGTGAACAAATAAGCCCAGAAAAAGGAACTGCTCTGGACTGCTGCGATTGCAGCGTGCGGCTGCCGGCGTAGGCCTTCGGACCAGGAAAGGGCCGCTCTCTCCATCTCCTGCTGGAATAACAGGCGCGATAGTCCAGACCTGACCCAAGAATCAATCCTTTGCTTTCAGGGTGTTTAAATATTCATCTGAAGAGCGTTCTCTGCCAGGAGCGGGGAGGAAGGCACAAACATATCAGGGAAGTTCAGGACAGCAGCCCGCAGTGGCGTCCTCCAGCGAACCGCCCTGCAGCGTTTCTGCGCGGCTGTCAGCAGTGCCGTGCTGCAAGGTCGGCCCCGGGAGCGTTCCGCGAAGGAGCGTGCCAGAAATGCCGTACGCAGGGAAAGCCAGGGAGCCGAGGCTGCCCTTCTGCCCTGCGTTTGGCGTGGAGGGGGCTTTCCCCCGCGCGCGGACAGGAGCACGTTAAAGCTGCGCCACGTCAAATTGTAAAATTCACGTCTGACGAACTTCTGGCGGGGTGTTTTTATTTTGAGCTGGCAGCGTCCGCATCCAGCGCTTGGTTTTGCTGTGTGTCGTCAGTTGAGCTGGAGAGAGCAGGAATTAGAGGCCAAGGTCTGACTGAAAGTAAGCATTAGGATTGAGGGCATCTTAATTGCAACTCCTGACTTAATGATTCTTTTTTAGCGTCGTTAAAAATGTTCAGGGAGCTTGTGGAGCTGAGCACATCCTGTAACTGCATGTGTTGGGCAAATCTGTTTTTGCAGAGAAAGGCTGTTCTGTTCTGCCGTGACTCAGGCTCGCTGCCGGAGAGCACAAATAGAAACGATGCAGCGGAGGGGATGTTTCCTGGGGGGGAAGGTGGCAGTGGGGGCGTGCTGCAGTTTCGGATCCTTGCCCGTTGAAGTATACAATTTTTAGCTTATGCAAATGTTTCGCTTCCTCCTCATGTGGCAGTGGTAACTTAACCGATCCCAACAGCGGAGATGATGCTGTCGTGAGCTCCTCTGATCCAGTCAACGAGACGCCAGCATTTACCTGAACGCTGTTAATAATCTTAGCTGGCAAGGATCTTCATCTGTAACGTGGCATCACATTAGTTACACCTTGTGTTTGTGACGGACCGGTTATCAGAGCTTACATACGGGATTTGCTCTTGACATTTCGGATTGAATCATCTCTCGCAGCCTTGACTCAGCTCGGCACGGAGACGGAAGCCGGGCTGCGCAGATGCGGGGTGAGGAGCCGCTGCGTTCTGCGCTCTGCCGGGCTCCGGCTCCTCTTTAGCATGAGCGTTACGGCATCTGTCCTTTCTGCCTGTCTGCGGGGACGCGTTGGCATGGCCAGAGCATTCCGCTGCGCTCCCTTTACTTTAGATGCCTGGGAATTAAGGTACCTGTGAGTGTAAATACACATTCAAGCTGTGGTTTGGGGTTTTTTTATTAAAAAAAAAAGAAAACCCCTCAGTATTGTAGAATATTTTAATCACCTTTATTAACTCTGCACACACAGGACTTCACTCCCTGCCAGTTAAACCTCGGGAAGGAATATTTTTCTCCAAATGGATTGGATGGCTGCTGCGTGCCTCCCCACGGCCTTGGCCCAGCCCAGGAGGGGAGCAGCCCCCCAGCGTGGTGCGGCGGGGAGAGGAGAAGCCGTGCCTTGCGAGGATCTCTGCCATGCAGCGTCTTTTGTTTCAGCCTTTCTAGGAAACAGCTGGAGCAGAGACAGCGAGGAGAGGATGGGAAAGGGGAACGGGGCGGGGGGATCGCTGCGGGCTGGGGATACAGATGTGCAGGGGGGCTCCTCTGGCGAAGAGGAGGGGAAAATGGCGATGCTTTGTGCGCCGGAAGGTGCGCAGCGGCACGGGTGACAGTTGTGGTGACAGTCATTACAGGGCCAGCGAGGTCCTCGGAGCGGGGGACGGTTTCCATGGCTACGGCAGCAGCATCCCAGCCACTCGCTGTCACGCTGTGTTGGGGATTTAATGAGTTCATTACCAAAGCCGCAGTAACGATGGTAATGATATGAAAATGGCTCGCTGGCGGAGGGGCCGTGAGGTCGCCCCTGCCCCTTTCGCCGTACGGAAGCCACACTCCGGTTTCCTGGGATGGAGAGGAGGAGGAGGGCGGTGGAGGTAACCCGCTGCGTCCTCCTGGGCTGGGAGGGAAGGCATCTTCTCTTATTTTTAGCACGGTGCGCTGGATAGAAACCCTTGACATGGAAATTACTCGGTGCTCTGAAGACTCCCCCTCAGCATACGCAGCTGCAGTGGGTTGATGGAGGCTCCTCAGACCGTCCGGAAACGGGGAAACGGCACCAAAAAGCTGATTTCTCCTGAGTGCCATGAATTTGGTGGCTTCTTTCACCGTGTGTGCTTTAACAGCAAAAGTCATCCTGCTTCTCAGACTACAGCTGAGCTTTAGTTGGTGCAGCACCGCGTGATACGATATGTATAGGGTAATTTTCCATCCTGAGCGTTAAAATCTCCGTTCCAATTATTGCCATATATCTCTCCCTTCCCCTCCTGTAATATTTTCTCTCCCTTACCGACCAGAGCTCGAGCAGGGGAGACAAATCTATTTCTGTGTGTGGAAAGGTTAGATTTTTATAGATAACTGAATGTTTTAGCACATGGAGACAATAACACGATCTTGTTAAAAATAAGCAGACTCCTCCGCCGTGGTTATGTGGCAATTACAGAAACAATCCGTTTACTGCAGCGCTCGGCTGCAATTTAAAAGCAAAATTAAAATTTAGTTCTGTTTGTCTGGTTGGACAAGATTGATTGAAATCTCTCATTATGCGGCAGGTTCAAGACGGCCGCTCTCCAAAGGACACATCCAATTTGGAAAATGAAAGCCTGAACCAGGCTATTATGAGAAGGTGGGTTGGATTTTGTAAGGCTCCTGCAGGAGCGCGGATCATCTCGTACGTCGTCGGTATTTTTTGCTGAAGCCATTAAACCCTTGGCATACAAACCTGTTATTAAATCCGTCACTTCGGCTCAGACGGGAGGAATACTTTGAAGTCTGGTTAATGGACTTGCTTCACTCCAGAATTCAGTCTCGGGCCTGAGACTAAAAAGAATTTTAATTCACAAATTTTCCCTTCTGGGCGTTTGCGTGTGCTGCCTCTTGAGTGCCGGGGAGCTCTAGGAGCGGGTCCCCGCGGGGTCTCGTCCCGGCGCTGCCCGCGTGCCGGCGCAGCTGCGGCGTCTCGTAGCAGCGGGCCCGGCAGGCTGCAGCGTGAGAGGATTTCTCTCTTTTTTTTTTTTCGCTTGTATTCTAGGCGGCGAGGGGGAAATGTTTTACTTCCTGCGTCGCTTCCATTGCATCACTGTTCTGCGGTGACAGCAGGGTGTTCACTGCCGTGCCGCGTGTTACGTCTTCATCGAAGGGCTTGGCCAAGAAATAAATGCAGTGTCCACGTTTGCGTTCAGCTAATGTGTCTGCCAAGGGGAAATCGCTGCTCAGATATAAACTGAAATCTATTTTTAAGCAGTCTGTGTTATGTTTTTATTGTTCTGTCTTTTTTTTCCCCCCCTCCTGCTCACGTTACTGTGTCTGTCCGCATTGTTTTCACGTCTGATGACAGAGGCGCCGACGCTTGTCAGCCCTGCTGGGACATGAGGCTTTTCCTGGGTGATTTTCTGCACCCTGCAATTAGCGCGGCGTGTTTGATTTGTCCTGCGAGTAACACGGCGTGCTGAGATGAAAACAGGAGGCGCGTTTGGCGGCGGAGAGGTGATGCACTTGGGATGCATCATAATTCCTCTCTGAAACACTCGCAGCTGCAGGTCTGAGCACGTCACGTGCCAGCCCGGTGAGACGCCATACGGGTAGTGCTGGTCGGACTGGGCTGCCCGCATAAATGGCCACGGTAGCCTTCTGGAGAGGCCAGTGCCAGGGAGCATCTCTTGGTGGAAGGTGCTGCCCCAGCAAAGTGTCCTGTGCTGCCTGAGGTGATGCCAAACTCTCTTTTTTATTTAGAACCATAGAACCACAGAAGGGTTTGGGTGGGAAGGGCAGGATCCCCTCCCTCGCCCTGCTGCCCACGCTGCTGGGGATGCAGCCCAGGGTGCCGTTGGTTTCTGGGCTGCGAGCGCACATTGCCGGCTCACGTTGAGCTTCCCGTCCACCATCATCTCCTGGAAATGTTGTGCTGTGCACAAGGGTAACACCAGAGCGATGCTGCCAACAAAACTGGAGGAAGTTAAATGCAGTACCCAGTCTGGTGCCTTCAGAGAGAGAGAATTCTGTGAAGATGCATGGTTTGGAAGTCCCTGATGATCTTCTTCTGAGAGAAAGGGTGGCAGGTCATTTAGATGTGTGATCTCTCAAACTGCCAATCCACCTTTATAGCATGAGGCTCCTGCAACTTAAGGATGCAAAAAAAAAGCTCTCCTGACAATATGACCAAGGAAATTCTTTATATTTATGAGGGAGGGGGTTCTACAGCAGAGCATTTACTCACAGGGATGAGACAGTACTTGGGGTGGTAGCACTCGCTTCTCCTCTCCGTGGTTAAACGTAGAAAGTGACGCACTGGAAATATTTTCGTGGAAGAGCTACCAGAATGATTTGAAACGCAGAAAACCAGACTCCAGTTAGCACTTGAGAGGGTCAATCTCTCAGTTTGTAGAAGGTGGGTTTCAGAGTTGGGTTGATTGCTAGCTGTGAATAGTAGACACAAAGATTTCTCCTTGCACGTGTAGTATTTGGCACAATTTCTTTAGGGCCACTGACACAAAGTCTTGAAATCAGAGGAGCAGCCTTGATCATGTCTGAAATGAGACGTTCTCCTTTCATGTCTTAGTCTTCCAGCCTCAAAACCACCGGGTATCACAGTCTGAGCCAGGAGAACAGACAGGGAATGCCGGCCGGTCCTGAAATGGGGATAATCTCCCTGCTGAACCTTGGGGCAAAACCTCAGAAGGATCTCTTCAGGTCATTCAGAGGAAATCTACCTACTGCTGTGTTGAGAGATGGTGACAAAGGAAAGGTCTTTGAAGTTTTCAGCCGGTGGCCGGACCCTGGACCAGACCAAGGGGCCGGAGAGGGTGGGCGCTAGGAAGCCTTAGTGGTAGGTCTCAGGAGGCTGCAGCCATCGGGCCTCCAGCAATGCGTGTCTTTGTTGTGTTTGTGGCTCCCTTGCTCTCTGCCCTGATGGCAATGGTCCTCTCCTTTCAGCTGAAGAGCTTGCTTGCTTTGACAGCAATTACCTGCTGCGGTTTCCGAAGCAACCGAGCCAGGAGAAGTCACCTTCTTCTACTTGCTCCGCCACCAGCTCTCTGCAAAGACCTCGGCGTGGAGATGTAAACCCCGCAAAAGCCCTCGCGTTGGGCCGAGCTGTGCTCGCTGCCTTCCTAGCTGGCAAGGGCCGCACGGAAGCGGAAATGTTTTTCAAGAGATGGGTCAGAAACATGGGATTTCCTCAGGAAATGTCACACGTCCAGCACCCTTGGTGGAGATCTAGGAAAGGTTTCTTCATCTGAATTGGGACTGGAGTCGAAATTCCACCCTGTCAATCCTCTGATGATCTGCAGCCTTGGTGGGAAGGAATATTGTGGGGGGAAGAAACCAGAAAGCCTCGGCGGGGTGAGCAAAGCAGTTCTGGTGTCGCTTGCGCCAGTGCTGTAGCCACCAACAAAGGGGGTTTTGTGCCAGCGCTGCTGCGCACAACGAGGGGTCCTGGCCCGGGCGGTGACAACGGCCTGGCTGGTGCACATTTCCCGGGAACAGCACCATCTCCTGCGAAAAGGGAATGTGCCAGCATCCGGGTACCAAAACCCTCCCCGCCTCCCTGAACTGCAGTGTCCCTCTTCTCAAACGTTTCTCATCCATCTGCTCCTTAGCAGGTCCGTAGCGTCCGAGAGGCCTGCGCAGCGCTGGCGCTCTGCCTCAAACGCCGTTTGTCGCTTGGTCAGGGCTGGCGAGGGAACCGGGCGCGCAACCAGCATGCAGAGGCGGCGACGGCTTGGCTGCGACGCTGGGCGCGGGTTCGCGCGCTTGGCAGCGCCGGGTGGGCCGGGGTCAGGACGGAGAAGAGCGCCGTCTGCCTGGGTTAAAACCCAGCGACGCCACGTTCAGAAAATCCCTCGGGTTTGCTTTTGAAAGCGGAGCCGGCGGGGGAGAGCTGGCACTGCAGGAGCGCGGGGTGGGAGCAGGACATTGATGGAGCTTCAGGTTGACTTTGGAGGACAAAACTGTCCTTCGTATTTTTTCTCCGGTGTCACGTGAGTGGTTTTGGATGCGCTGAGCCTGAGCAGAGGGCGAGTTTCTCCGTGGTGATGACCAGCACTCGGCAGAAGGGCAGGAGTGGAGATGGTGGGTGGTAGCCCCGTGCTGTGCCTGGCCCCATCACTCCCTGCGCCCCGTCCACCCTCATTCTCCTCCCCACCGCACTCTTGGCTTTTTGCTCTCCACTGCTCCTTCCTCCTGCTGTCCAAGAACCGCGGTCACTCTTTATTTGAAAAAAAAAAAAAACGTCTTTCAGTGAGCACGGTGCTGCGCTCACCTTCACCGGGCGTGGGAACAGATTCACCTGCGCGGCGTCAGAGCCGGGCAGAGGCGCTCGCTTGGCTCTGTTCCTGGTTTCCTTTTCACTCCACAAAGCTCCTAGAGCTAAATCAAGCTGCTGTTCCACCACATGGCCGGCTCCACTTTGTCACTTTTCAGAACAGATTTTGGTGGTGAGTGGAGCTCGGTGCTCGCGTTAACCAGCTCCAGCGGCGGCGGAGCGCGAGCCCTCTGCCCTCGCCTTCCCGCAGCGGCCACCTGCCCAGGGCTCCTGTCGCTGGAGGAAGGTTAATTTGTTTTCTGGGCGTTGCCCCTTCGCCAGTCCCCGTCGGTTTGCGCGCCTTTGATCGGCCGTGCGAGCTGGCAGCCTCCTCGTTTCGCTCGCGCGGCAGAGCCGCCGGCACGCCGCTGGCCCTCCCGCCACTCCCCGGGTGCCTGGCAGAACGGGTTGAGTTTTCCAGCGGTTCGGGAGGAAAGAAGCGGAGCGGTTAAAATTTTACAGCCGCCCAAGACGCCGTAGGACGCAGCCTCGGGAGCACCGGCGCGGCAGAGGGCTCCGGCATCCCCGTGGTAGACAGGGGTTTGTGGTGAGCGCCCGCGGCTGCGTGAAGCCGTTTGAGATCCAAGAGCGAAGCATCCCTCTTCATTCTGTGGGGTTTCTTGCGAAGCAGATGGGGAGAAATTGTGTAAAGGAAAAAAAGCTGAGACGCAGGAAGCTCTGCGCCCTCTCTTTCTGGAGCCGGAGGCGGCGTTGGCCATCAATCCCCATCGCTACAGCAACTTATTACTTGCCGTTTTATTAACAAGAAGCCCATTTAGGAGTTGAAAATGCTTATTCACAAAATCTGTTTACACTTAAGATTATACGAGGAGGCACACGCTGTATTGCCTTCGCATTATCGAAACCCAATGACTCATTAAATTGAACCCGAGCGAGCGCTGAGCCGGCGCGTGCCTTGTCAAAGCCGTCGGCATTTCCAGCGTGCTCCTTCCCTGCTGCGGCTTACGCCCCCGCTTTTCAAATTTCGGCATCCAAGTGTTAATTTAATTTCTCCTGTCTAGGGGCACATGGGCC
>WHYT01015471.1:108599-162760 GCA_009806455.1 Tetrax tetrax | reverse complement strand
AGTGAGAGAGAGACTGCATAGTCTGGTCCCAATCGGGGCTGAACTACGACACCTTGAAAGATCTCTTCTAATCCAAACTATTCTATGATTCTATGAATAGTGCCACTGTGGGTCAGATCTCACCATTACCTACACATTTTTTGTGTCTATTCAGCTGTGAGCCTGTGAATCACAGCTAATGCCATTTAACATTTGTTTCCAAGACAAGAACTTTGTGAAAAGTTATCCACAGGTCATGTAAGAACCTTTGTCAAAGAAAAAGGTATGGAAAGCAATATTTCTTTTTGCAACACCTTTGAGGTAAGAGTAGTTAGAATAAATGAAAAAGTATGCCAAGCGATTAAAACTGCTAGGCTGAAGGAACATATAGCAATGCAACGTACCAGCTACATGTATGGCTTCAGGAAATGACTCACCACTGGTAGCAACAAAAATCCCAAGGGATGGCTAAGGCCAGGGTGCAAAACTGAATATGTTTTGTTCTCTTTTATATAACATCTTCCTTCAAAAAAATTGAATACATTGAAAATAAAATAAACTGAAATATTGCACCATCTCTGTGGTACACAAAAGAAGCATTAAGTTGATTGAATCTGACTGGTACTATCAATTTTCATAGAACATCTTTCACAGAATGATAAACCAAAATGTTTCTTAGCTGGTACTGGAAATTCACCACTTCTCTTTACAATACAGATAGAAGACAAAGTATTTTAAACAGAGAAGTTTTCCATTTTCTCTTAGTCACCTTTGAACAAATCCTGAACTGGGAGTGACTTGGAGATAACCTGTCCCAAAGATAATTTTAAGCTTGTACTTTTCTCTCAATCTTGAGCACTCATGTGTTTCCAGAACTGTAAGATTTTGAAATATAGTTCTTCTTTCCCAAAGATACTTTAAATTGTACTTTTTAATAACAACAAAACAATATCTTATTGTTTAATCCCTAATATTCTATTATTCAAAGGTTTTATTTACAGGCTCATCCTGCAAAACCTGGGGAATAAGGATTCCAATTTTAAAGGTCACCCCCCTGCAAAAGTTGATATTCTCAGGCAATCAAGTAACTCAGACATTAAGAAAAATACCAGATGTTATAAAGTTGGCAATAAACACACAAAAATATTTAAAAACCTTCATCTCAGTGATGAAGCAAGGCAGCGTCAACACACAAATTTGAATGGTAAATTAATTACAATATTTGCATTTTTAAAGCTAACACCATATGGAGCATAGTACACAAGGGACAACAAACCTTGTGTATTATTTTCTTCGGAGTTATTCTTTTTCTCCAGTAAGAGAAAAACTTTGTCTAAAAACCACCTAGACTACTCCAATTTTAATATGTGATTGTTTGTATATTAGTAAAACTATATGTAAAGTGTAAAACAGTATTTACAGACCAGATGTGCCTTGGTCATTATTCTAAGTCAAATTTATATTTCATTGGGAAATACACATTGCCAACTGGAGGGAAAAAAAAAGAAAGAAACCCACAACAAAGTAAAATACTAATATATATTTGTTTTGGAGGCATAAATGTATATATGGTGTAATAAAGAAGCTTATGTCTGCCAGTATGCTTACCACTCTCGCGAGTCCCTAATGCATTCCTTGTGTCAACAGTGTGTATTTACTCAGGAAGCATTAGTTCCTGTCAGCATCTGCGTGTTTTACTGGCAGAAAAAGTGATGCAGTAAACAGCCATGTCTCGGAAAGCTCAGGTCTGCTGAAATGCCGGTCTCTTCCCTTTTTCTAGCCAGTATTCTAACATTCAAACCAAATGCAACCAAAGCCCTCATTCCTGCTCAATCAATGCCCAGCTTATTCTCTCTTCTGCTACTTATTTCTATTTCTGTCATTGCAAGGCCCCATTTTAGAAGCTGATGCGTTGTGATTTTTACAGTGCAGATGAGAGGTGCTTCTGCACAGCCCTCCCTTCCCCCCGTCATATCCCTCCCAGATCACTGCTTCTGTGACTTTAGGAAAACTGCATATTACTTTTGCTAAGTTAAACTCTCTGTAGGCTTTAATTAAACTTTCAGTGCTTTTGTTAATAGCCATTCTTATTTGGGTGTAACTTAATGATAATAGCTACCCTGTAAAAATACGTGGCTTTCAAGGATGAAATGTCACTATCTAATCTTTTCTCCTTCATTTATTTTTGTCTTTCCTTTACTGGAATGTTTCTTATCTGCTTGTCTTGTCAGAAGAAATAAACTCTTTCTAAAAACTAATTTTCCTCTTCTGAACACTAGCGACCTCGCACTGGAGTGAGGCTCTGCACAGAACCACATCTGTGCTTTGCTTTTCTTCTACAGCTCAGATCTGATGTATTTTTTACTCAAAAAAAAAGAGCAGAACTGTTAAATATAGCCTCAGTTAGACATGAAAGAAGGCCTTGTGAGAGTGCTGAATTCTACATTGGATATTTAGTTATTATTTCTGAAGCTGTTTTATCTCAATCCACTTAAAGTAGATTGGATACAATTACTTTTGCTATACTGAGAACATTCTCTCAAAAAATCCTACAAAATAATGTGGCAAATTTACAAACACTTTATTTTTCTCTAGTTTTAATGCAAATAGTTGTGGTTGTGCTAAGTGTGAATCTGAAAAGTCTACTATGAAACTCTAACTCTTTTGCTTCTGGACATTACAAATATTTTGGTATCTAAAATTCTGATAAATCTACTCAACACATCCATTGGTAACATCCAGTTAATTCTCACATAGCTCTGTTAGATTACCAAGGCTAACAAATAACTGTACCAAAAAAAAATGCATTTTGTTCATTAAAATAAACAGATACAATTTTTAAAACCTTACAATTTAGTAAGAATACCTCTTACTCCTACACCATTTTCAAGAGGAGCTATGATGATGAAGAACATGATACAGTGTTTCATAAATGTTATATTGTGTGTTACGACACATTATTTTATCAATTATGGAAATTAACTTTGTCTAAAATGGATGGTAGTAAACTATTGCTCACAGTGATGAGGGAAAAAAAAAGTGGTTTTTTTAAGTAGGGACACTTTGTGACCTACAGAAAAGAAAAAAAATGATGAACAATATTTTAACGAAACCCATGGCTGAGACCTTAGTAAAAGCTACTTAATGTTCATCCGTCATATACAGAAAATTGGATTCTGCACTAATGTACCTAAATATAGACCAAATATAAACCTAAACATAGACCAAGGGCCTCAATGTTTAATTAACATTTTTTACAATTTTTGCCATTACCATCGGTCTTCCAATTCTCCACCAAAACACCTACGCAGAGTGAACAGACTGTCTCCTTATAAATAGTTGGGTTTGTGTTTCAGGAAAACAAAGATGATGTGTGTAACAGATGTGATTAGAGCCAGCTGAGATTTTCTGCTGAAATGATTTGATGATGCAATAAGCTGTTTGTACCAAGTGCAGTTCATCCTAGTAAATTTTTGAAGCCCTGATTTTCCATCAGAAAGCTCACAGCAAAATACTACATTTCAGCTTGATTTGATCCTAACCAAAATATTTTCTGTTGTTTTATGAGTCTTTTATTTCTACCACCTGGTCTCTCCCTGGGGTCAGGCCACAACTCCCACACAGGACGGTGAAGATTTCCAGGGCATTGCAGGACTGGTGAGGTTCTCGGCGCATAGTGAGCACTGTTGTCTGGCCACAATGTCTGACACATTGGGAATCTCTGTTTTAATCCAGTTATCACCTTCCTTCTCAAGGGTAACATGCCACCAGGCAAGATAAAGATTAACAGTAAAAAAAGCTTGAAATTAAGCATTTTGGGTCATTTCCCCAAGTGAAGATGAAGTAGTTCAATTTGAAGGGTTTTGAAAGTCTTTGAAATGAAATTGCAGACACTTCTTGCCTTACACTTCTCAGAAGTTATCATTTCAGAAGGGACACTAAGGTAAAATCAAGTTCTTCAGACTTTCCCCTAGAAATTGTATTTGTAGAAGGAGAATCTAATCTGAAAGGTTGTGTTCTGAGCTTTTTTGCTTCCTAGAGCACTGTACTAGTGCTACTGTAGAGAGCAGCACATGCCATCCCTTCAAGAATGCAGGAAGAGGGGAATGCAGAGCTAAGCATCTCCTGGGAATAATGTTCTCATCCACCTCTAGCAACAGGTCTGGGAGGAGGAAGAGTGAGGTGAATCTTGGCAAATGCTGGGAAAGCACACATAAACACCTCTGAGGTTAATTAACAGCATCAGGTGGGGACAACAGAAAATTATTTGCACAGAATTTGGAGAACTGGGAAAATGCCATAGTTGCCTGCATAAACAGAACTCTTCCAATAGGATCAAAGTAATTTCATGCTTTAAAAACTTAGTTAGAAAAACATTTCCTGCACATGAAAAGGATTAAAATTAATCAAATCCATAATCTATTTGGCTTTTGGGTTTTTTTTCCCTAATTTCAGGGAAATCTTACAAATTCTGGAGAATTGATTGAGTATTTATTTTTCTTTTTTATTTTTATTTTATTGTTACATTTTACACCTGATCTGTACAGCTGAGCCATCCCATCTGGGAATAACACCCCCAGATAAATCGTCTCTAAATTGACACAAAAAATGTAACAGAAAATTATGTAATGTAACCCCTCATTCTGCCAGAAAAGCAGATTTAAATTGGTATTTCATAAAGTGAGTGGACTAGTAGGTTGATCTAAGATCACAATACAGCAGGCCAGCTGAGACCTCAAAGACAGTAAGAGACCTTACATAGCATGTTGGCTTTTGTACTTTGTGACCCAAGTGCATAGCCAAAAAAAAAAAGAAAAAAGTTCTAAATACAGCACAATCAATATTTGAAGTTCTACAAAATATTTGGCTATAAGAACATTTCTACCCAATATGAGAGATGTATCAGAAATCAAGACTGTATTATTATAGTAAGTAAGTGTCCACTTGCAACAGTACTGACTACAGTCTCACTTTGTTCAAACATCAACGACTGGTTTAAAACCCAGGTCTGAAAATGTGCCTAATCATTAAAAGTGCTTCCAGTATATGTTAAAAAAAAAAAAAAAATTCTCCCTATTTAATAAAACATTACTATCTGCGGGAAAAAGATAAAAGAGAGGTTTTATTTATGTTATTTGCATGATCTTTGCAAAACACACATAAACTCCTATATTGGCATATTTAAAAGACAGAAAACATGCAGATAAAACGCCATTGTTACGTATCCTTAGATCTGCCAGTACCATTACAAGTCATATTCCAGGGCTCTGGAATAGTTTCTTAAAGTTCCTTCAGCACCATGTGGGGATCTGGTGGATGAAAACTTGTGGCTGGAGAATGCCTGCAGCACTGGAGGGACCCTGGAGGTATAGGCACTGGTCTAAGTTGCTTCTGTGCCACAGATCTAATTTAAAGGCTAAAGACATACACTACCAGTGGTGTTCATTACTGCTTGCCACCTCGTTCCAGGTCAATTCAATGTGAGTGTCCTAAATTCAAAGGCTGGACCTAAATTTGCGAACTACTCAAGATAGGAAGAGTCTGAACGGAGCTAAGTGGGTGCAGAGCACTGTCTATCAAGATTTTTGCTCTGGTTTGGAGCCCTCGAGGATTTAAAAAAAAAAAAAAAGGAATTGTGTAATTTATCAAACCACAATCTTGATTCATCCAGAAACAAAAACTGACACAAAACAGGGAAACTTATGTCCTAGTTTCAAAAGGAAAGAACAGCAGTTTTTCCTGAGGCAAAATTAAAATTCACATTCAGATATGGTTTATAAAGATTCAGGAAAAGGTCCAAAAATTGTTAGCTGGCACCTTTTGCATTTGCCTCTGTGCAGCAACAGAAGCAACCTCCTATGGCTTTAGAGAGGAACTGGTGCCAGCAAGAGTCCCAGCCTCTTTGCTTTTTGCAGCACAGGAGCTGGCAGTAATGCTTTATTACTGCTGTGATACACAAGTGACAGACACGGCCTGCTATACATCTTAACTCATCTACTGGGCTGCGGAATTGCTCTCTGACTTCTATTTTTCCAAGAGTGGTGTTTCTGTTGTGAATCCTGGCTGTGAAGGGGCAGTATGAAGCAACAGCAGTCTCTGCGAGGGCGGTAGGAACATTACATAGAATGCAAATCTAACGCTCCCTCTCACCATCTCCAAGTTCCCCAGAAGCCAAACAGAACAAATGCAGCACCCAGCCCAGCAGATTTTTCCCAGTTCTCAGAGCGCTCAGTCACTCCGAGTTCTCTTCATCCTACAGCTACCAAGCAAGCCTAGCAAAGATTTCCTCCCACACACATATACATCCTACACCTGTAGCAATTCATGATACCAGCCACCTACCGATCTACTCCCCATATGTCTGCTCAGTTTTCCAAGGAAGCCAGCTACCAGCTTTCCAGTTCCACACATATGGGCATGCTCTGAATCCTATCCTAACACTACACTTGCAGATTGAGTTAATTTAAGGCTGACACTTGGCATCTAAGCATATCAATCTGCAACATGCCTCAATGAGTTTGAGAAAGTATCCCGTGTGGGGCCACACAAGACTTGGTAGCTCCATTAACAACAAAAAAAAAACAGATGGTAATATCACATTCCAAAGGATCTTAAAGAAAAGCTCATGACATGGGAACTGGATTTCAGTCACTACAAATGCTGTAGGCTAGGATTTCAAATAAATTGTTGAAAAGCATCCTAAAGTCTTCAGCTATCAACGAAAGCCTTGCCAGCCTGGGACTACTGAGCAATGATTTTCTCTGCATTCCATGGGCAGGTTGCTCTGCTGAAAGGACCTAATGTTTTTGCTTCTCCTTGCCCTTTGGCTTTTCTTCGGCTTCCATGAACAGAGAGAAGCCAGGTGCTTTCACCCTTTTCTCTGCTTCCGGCTCTGATGTTTAGAGATGTTTTGGTGTCTCACAGAGTAGGGTGTGGGTTTATTAAAGGGGATCTCTGGAGATGCTCTTTCCAAGTGTTTTCTGGGGTTGACTAGACCTCAAATGGGGCCCCTCTTGGTGCTGCTACTGCTGCTGTTGCTCAAGTTACCCCACTTGTCAGTCTGAGAGAACAGTCTGCGTATGAGTTGGTGCAAGAAAGAAGAAAAGGAACAAGCTATTAACTGAGCAAGGAGATAGATTATTCACGGTTCTGACAGATTTTGGATCTAGCCCAACGTGCTGTCAATTGCCAGGGGTAAATAGCCAAAAAATGAAAAATAAGATTTTTTTTTAGACTGTGTCAGCAGTATCAATCAAAGCAGTATCCAAAAATCTTCAAATGAATAGAGCACACATTGTAGCTGATGATGCTCAAGCAGAATATATTTAAAATGGACATAAAAATAAGGATATATGACCCTAAGGTTGTTTGCCTAGCCGCATTTGTTTCAGTGACTATACAAAAAGGGAGCATGGAGTGTTCTTTTTAGCATGTATCTGTTTTTTCTTGGTTGATTCGTTTCCTACTTACAAATTCTTAGGTCGATTTTACTGTAAAGCTTCTTGGCATGCTTATGTTTAATTTTCAGGAAGAACAAAGATTTGTTATGATATGCAACATACATCTGTTATGCTACTGGGCGCTATGGGGAGACAAGGCATGGGGTACTAACTGAAGTTAGCTTTGCCACAGACCAATATCAAACGCACACTTTTCACCTTTGTTCTTTTAGTTAACAAAAAAAAAAACCAAAAAACCAACAAACTCAAAATGAAACAAACAAAAAAAAAAGTATTGGAAAATCTCAGCATCTGTGAGCCACTTTAACAATTGCTGTTACATTGTCTGTTTCTGAAAAGCAGATTAACAGCCCTTATAAACTAATGTGGAGATCCACATAAGAGACATAAGGTAGATGGAAAACAATGGAAATCTGTGAATATTTGGGTTGTGGGGTTTTTGGTTTTTTTTTTTTTTGGAAGGTTATGGAACCTATACTTTTAACTTCTAAGCAAAACCAGCACATTGGTGACAGTCCAGATTCAGATTTCTTGGGCTTACTGTTGTAAAGGGAACCAATAATAGTGATAATCAGGAACATTTAAGGAAAGGTTATTCCTCGATTCTTTGTCCAGGTCTTGCAGAAGCATGGAGAACGCAGTACAGATAGAATGGGGACTATGTTAATGCGTACTATGGACTAAAAAACTTCTATAAAGAATAGAACACTGAATATTGCTGTAATACATTTTGTGAGAAATTTTCACATATTTCAAGTTGAATTAATTTAATTTCTTTAAGATTTTCTTTTTCTGCTTAGTAACCCATAGGACTGACAACATCACTAAGTCTATTTTCATGCCTTCCAGTTATAGCAATTGCCTTTAAGAAGAAAACATAATCCAAGTATTTAACTACTTTTTTTTTTAATTTAAGCCTTATAACTAGTCTCTTAATTGAACTTCAAAATAAGTTCAACTGTGTTTCCTTCAATAATTATCTTCTCTCTGTCTTTCCAGTAATCTTGGATTACTTTTTCCTTTAATTTATTATAAGTTATTCATTTAGTAACTTCTTTTTACTTCTTATTTTGAGGATTATTTAGGCAAAATCCCATAGTCATTAGTAGAATGCTAGATCCTCCAGAATGATTTTTCAAGTATATTACTTAGACAGTGAGTAAACTTCTTGCATAGCTGTTTTTTAGTAAGTTTTACAAGCTAACACAGAAGAATTGAACAACATTCAGTGAGGTGACTTGCTCCGAACTGTATGCCATAGAGTTCCTTACAGTAATTTCTACAGCTTTTAGCACAAACATGTACCAGCATACAGTACATAAATCTGTAATTAGAATGCTCTCTCTTTTTACTTTCAGCTATATTAATAAGCATAATATTAAATTATTATACTAAAAAAAAAGATTCTTACAAGTCCTATGCTAATAAGAATTTTGAAACCTGTATGGGTGGTGGTGGGGGGGATTTCAAATTTAAATGAAGGCAAGTAACTAGCTTCAAATTCTACCATAATTTTAGCATTAAAATTCAGTGGGAACCTTAGGCATAGGACTGAAGTTGGTCACAATGCTTGACAGATTAGTCAGTCACTAATCATGCATAGACTATGCCTGTGAAACTAGGTGTTCATCCTGGGCCAACGTTTGGTCCTTTTTATGGTCTGAGTTTGATTATACGGATTAAGGTATTGGTGAAAATGCTGAGAATAACTCTTAGTTATATGGCATCTTGAGAATTAATTTGCTGTCCATGGCTGTTCCTTTTCATTTGAAACACCCCTCCTGAACTCATAGGGATCCAGCTAATGCATCACAGTGGTTGCGTACCTGCAGACTTACGCAGAGGCAAGGTGGCAGGGCACAGGGCAAACAGCATGCTCGAGAGCGATCGGCTCTAACACTACAGCCCTCAGAGCAGCCCCCAGCCCCGGATTCACCTCCGCTCCCCCCTCCGCCCAGCTGTCAGACAAGGGCAGCTTGATGAAGAGGTCACACAGCCCCATCTGGGTCCCGGACTTTCTTCCATCCCATCAGCTTTCCTCTGTGCTCCCTCGCTCTTTAGCTGCAGTGACTTCTTGCTCTCCTCTCTGCCCTTACCCTCCACGCTGGGGAGGTTTAGGATGCTCCCATTCCTCTCCTGACCCATCCAGCGTCTTCCCTTTCCCCTCTATGCCAAGGGTGTCTATGCTTCAGTAGGTACTTTTGTCTCTTTTTGTCACCTCCCTTTATTTTTTTACTTCATGCCTGGGGGGAAGTCATACAGAGTCAACCGTGCAAGGAGCTGAGGCTGTAGCTGAGCTAGGAAGTGTCACCGGGTCAAGCAGTTGTGAAGCATCCTGAAGCCCTGGCTGTGCTAAGCTCATGAAATGATTTACCATGTGGTGTCCAGACACACTTCTAAACAGAGGAGCATTGTCAAATTAGCAAGAAACACCCTTGTGCTAATATTTTATATTTTTATACATATGTATATATGCCTTTGATATACTATAACATATCTAATAATGCTATTAGTTCTACAGCCTGTTTTTCAAATTATTTTTAGACTTTTACAATCAGTAATTATGGCTTTAAAATCTCTAGTGGGTATCACCTTCAATTCATGGCAGAGGAAACTTAAAGCACTTAGAAGAAAAAATATTTTTATTTTCCTAATTCTATAATTGAGTGAAAACAAAATTTTCCTTTAAATGAATGGCACAAGGACATGTGTACCATAAGTGGACAAGCACTATGGAAACTACAGGTAATACTGTGTATCTGAGATGTTACATTTTAAACATAACATAATGTTTGGATGATAAAGAGGTCTAATAAAATGCTAGATAGTTATACACATATTATTAGATACATAAAATAATTAACTACATGATTTTTTATTAGAATATATCATTACAGTGTGGAATGTGACATATAAGCAAATAATTCAAAAAGATTTGAACTGCATGTGCCACATGGTCCCAAGATAAAATCAAATCTCTGTCTTTTCCAAAGCAAATTACAGCAGAAAAGCGTTACAGGGACCATCTTGGTCAGAGCAGCAGCGTATGGTGACATTCTTCACTGCTGCAGAAAATCAGTACAATTTCATTATCCTGCCTTCCTGCAGGGCAGCTTGATGCACTTAGATTAAAGTTTCCATCTCTCACCTGTTTCTTAAAATGCTTGCTGTTTGTGTCTTCAGGGTTCTACTCTAATTTTAGCATCAAAGAGCCCTCTGGCTTTAGAAAACAACCCATTTTACAATTGGCTTACTGTATTTTTATCCTGTATTTAAAAAACAAGCCAACCCTGAAATAAAAATATGGTTTGGTTTAACAACTTATGCAATGTGATGCAAATCCTATAACATCTTTTTTTTTTACCCAACCATTTTTTTCTCTCAGTTTGTTGCAGAGATTTTTTTCTGCTGTTTGTTCTATTGTTCTGATAAGGCCATCACATGCCGAACTTTTCATGACAGCCGATAATGACAACACGCCATCTACCCTGAGTTGCAGCAACATAAGCTGAGCTAGGAAGCAAAAATGAGAAGCAATGTGGAAGGCCGGAAGAAGGACTGGGCTCCGTAAACTGGCTCTACAGATAAGAAAAACAGTCTCAAAACTTCTCTTCTATATCATTAACGTTGTAGTAGTTCACACCACAAAAGACTAATGATTATCCTTTACAGGCAGTGGAGATGTTCTCAGAGAAAAATACCTTTCTCTGTATACCCAAGCATATGATTTAGTAAACCATTTTTACAAGATCTCCAGGAGGTCTTTGCTCTCAAAGTGTTTTAGCTACTTCTCTGTTTTAAAATAATGTTACATCATCATTTTCTAACTTCTGTTTGTATATGTCAGATTTATTGCTCACATCAATATCAACTTTAAAACAGTGGGGACCAGCTTTCTCTGCAGAAAGACTATTTTATATGGCACAGCAGTGCAAACTTCCATATGCTGTTCTGCACTATAATTCAGTACTTACCAGATAAAGCTACTTCTCAAAGTAACATGTAGTTCAATTTTCATGCTATTTTCCCTCTTTGGGCTGCTGACAACTTTGCCAGTTAGCAGAATTGAAAGCACTTATTTGAATAATAGTTGCCCAAGGGCTCAAGGTCCTTCACCTTGCACAAAATATAAAAGTAGCAGTAGTACCCATCCAGACTGCCATCAGGTGAGTTTCCTCACTGTATTTCAGATGTTACAGAACTTAACGGTGTTTTGAAGGGCAAAGATGGGAGGTGCAACTGTAATGTTTTACATGCGCACTGACATCTTGGGACTTAAATTAAGGCTGCTTTTTGATTAACCAATAAACAGCTATCAGAGTCAGTAAGTCCACTGCTTCATAGAGGAGAAACGAGTAATATGAAATCTAATTCTTTTCCAGGCATAACTTGTTCTATTTGCACACGTAAGCCTCATCTTAGCAAATGCTTTTTCCAGCTGTTCCTTATATCCCTCAGGAAAGCTTCATCCCATGTACAGAAGAGTAGTAGTGTACATGGAAATCTGATTATCTGACAAGCTAAATAACCAAGAACAGCTGCATAAGGGTCACCCAGTATGTAAATTTATATTTGTGACCAGCTTTTGCTGTGTAAAGATTTTGCTTGAGACAAAGGAAATGGTGAGTCTCTTTCTTCCTAGCAGTTATCTTCAAACCCAGCCAGAACAACAAAGGCAGTGGCCTCAGCAGTCAGCAGGATACCTATTAAATCCTTCCTGCATGCAAAATTTCCATTCCTGTTTACGCCATGGCTGACCGAAGGTGTTGTGTAGCAGCATGGCAAGTTCCTGCCCACAGCTGGGCTGGCATGGAGACATAAATCTGCCTCATTTTTGTTACTGCCGCATGTAAACCAGTGTCTGTCCTTTACCTGCCCAGAACCATTGCACACAGCCATGGTGATATAAATGAAGAGCAAGTGCGCACAGCATGGCATAAACAGGCCAGATAGCCTTTAATATTTCTGAATATTTAAAAGAATTGTCTGTGATATGTCTAGGTCTCTTCTCGTAGGGATGCTGTTTTACCAGTAGTGGTGAAGACCAAGCTTGACACAGTCATGATTTCTCCCTCTGGTCTCATGACAGCTCATGCTGCTGGTCCACATGCTCAAATACACTCAGAAACTGGAAGATCCACACAAACAGTTCTTCTATTTCCCCCAAAGGTATTCGTTTGGATGACACTGTTGTTTTTCTTCTTGCCTACTTTGTTTCTTTTAGACCCAATGTGTTCCAGGAACTTGTGAACGTTATTCTGCTTCAGGCTATACTTCTGGTAAAAGTCACATGTCCTTAACTCAAAGAATTTATTTTGCTGCTCTTGTATAACATGATTTACTTCGTCCTTGCGTAGGAGCTGAGACGGAAACAGACACTACAATAGCCACAAGCATTTTGATAATGGGAACCCTCTAGTTATAACCAGAGAAAGGATGCTTTCAGTTCTGCCCTTGATGTGTGGCACCAGTCTTACTTCTTTACATAAGCAGAGCAGGCAGAAATGAGCTGAAATGCTGGGAAATAATGAAATGCATGACCTAGAAAAAAAGAAGAGCAGTGAAATAAAAAACAAACTAAACATTCTGTGAACCACAGTTAAAGAAACCTGGAATAGAAAGAAAAAGCTAACAAAACCCCAAGAAGAGCCTTATTTCCATTTTACATCTGAAGTGTCAATTTTGTGACCTTTTTTACATATGAAGGTTTACTCTGTCATTGTTATATAGATTATTCTGAAGCCTCTAGACAAGTGAGTAATCCTGGTTTGTTCATGTGAACATCACCTTCAGGAGAATCCATATGAAGTCAGTGACCCTCATGCTGTTCAAAAATTATTCCTTAGCCGAAAAGTTGTACCACATAGCTTTATATCAAAAGTAAGTGTTACATGCATTTAAGTACATTATTTAATACTTCATTTAATGGAGTAAACTGACTTTATTTAATACTTAATCAATGGAGGCTTGTCCAAGGAAGGATGAAATACAACTAGCTACAAACGACCACCAGTTACACAAAGCAATCTTTTTTGATTAGTAAGTAAAACATCTTTCTTTCTATTATTTTTTTTTTTTAAGGAACAATATATAAAGCTAAAAGGGACAATTCAGCTTCATTTGGGGTTGGTAAATTTTCAGGAATAATATGTCTAATGAAGTGTATAACATAGTAGTTCTGGGCTGTGATTCATCCGAAATATAAGCAAGATGTGATTCTTGTTGTTTTGATTAATTTGAGAGTGTGTGTCAAGTTGATAACTTATTTTATTTGTCACCCTCTTGGCCTGTGCTGGGGAGAAAAGCAGTGTGTCAGGCTTGTGTCAGGTGTTCACCATCCGCAGTGGACTCTTCTTCAGCATGGAAAGTTGCGACCCTATTTTCTCATGAGTCCTCTCGTTACAGTGATGTTTTCTAATTCATCTTTTCCTGATAATAAGGCTGAGGTTTTTTGTAAAGCATTGCAAATGACATTTACAGAAGCATAAAAGAGGTGTCATGAGTTTACTTTGCTTATGGTGGCTTCTGTATGCTGTATAGGAAATCAGTGAGCATAATCACTCTCTCAATAAGCCTAGAAGCCTTTAAGGCCTCCTGTGGTGTAAATAAGGGAAGCAGATCGCTGTCCCAGAGCAGATGAATTGCAGCTACATGCAGGTATTATAAGCTACACTTAGAAGAATTACAGCTTGTATAAGCATATTAGGAATTCGTGATGGGACATGAAACTCCTTCTTTTCTCTTTACATGTTTGTTTTATGGTAACAATAAGATATATTTCCTTTTATTGCTCCTTCTTTCACAGGTCTAGAGCTTGGGGGTGTTTCTTTTGTATATGAGATATTTTAAAACCTTTATCTAGCCCCCTGAACCAGATTTAATTTAAGAAGAATGCCCATTTTGATTAGAAAAAGCTGTAGCTTTTTTTTTCCTTAGAGTAATAAAGAAAAAATGAAATTATATCAATATAGAGATATCTTATACAAAAAAAAAAAAAAAAAAAAAAAAAAAAAAAAAAGAAAGAAAAAAAAATTAGGTATGAGCTGTTCATTTTTGTCCTTGTAAGAACTTTTTAGAAAAATCAAAACCTAACAGTTCAAGCCAGCTTTTAAAATAATTAAACATGCAAGTCTGCTTCCATAATAATTGACATAATTACTGCATCTAAATACTGGTCTCAAATGGAGTATAATAAAGGAATACTTATTTCCTGAAAACGTCCATCATCATTTGTTCCAGTCTCTCCTAATTAGAAGATTTCTTATTACTGGTTAAATGGTGTGCCAAGCAAGTTAGCTCTCACTGTAGGTTCATGCAGCCCTCCACGTCTTACTGATATGGACTGAGGATATTTGCCTGCTCTACCAGGGTTTTACACTTGGTCCACAAACCATGTGGAAGATGCAAGCTTCTCACTAAAATATTTTGTCATCTCTTCTGCTAGGCCTCTCCATAAGAGTAAATGAGACCACATTCTCTGAACCCAGCTGCATCAACTCACAGGAGGAGGGACAGTGAGATCCTGTGTCACTTTTGGCATTTGTATGGCATCATGGCAGGCTCTTTAGATGAGGGCTGTATACCTGCCAGTATGATTGTGTGATGTGTAGCACTTGCACAACTGTACTTCATGTAGTAAAGTACTACATGGCTTGTGCTACTAAGCTCCTTGGACAAACCGCGGTATGTGAAGACAAGCACACTTAGAATTGCCCTCGTTATATTTAATACTCTGCTCTTCAGATATTGTTGAGTATGTTAACACTCAGTTTATTCTCCATATAATTTCCAGGGCAATATTATTGCCTAGGGGAAGTATGTTTTGGTTTGTAACAGAGTGAATAAGAAAGCCAGGTATGGGTATGGTTCCACTGTCAGTAGAAGGACTAAACATGTTTCAAATTCTAAGAGGGAAAATATTCACTATATCACATTAAATCTTCTTAATTTTTGTTAGCTGGAACAACAAATTAGCATGTCTACAGCTCATCTTTGTGCAAGTTTGTATTACTCCTGGATGCTCTGCATGCTTTGGTGGGCCTACCAACACATTGCAAGTCTGTCAGAAAAAAAAGCATCTCCTTGGATTTCAGATTTCAGCTAGATTAAGTGGACTGGATCTAGATTTGGATACTTACTAAGATGATTGGTCCTATAATTTAAATGGTCGTAAAGTTCCTGAAGAAGCTTGAAATTGAATGAAAATGTGAAAATCTAGAAAGAGAGTGGATAAATGTAATTATCTCACAAAAAAAAAAACCAAACCAAAACCAAATCCAAAACCAAAACCAGCAAAACCCCTTAAATCTAGTTACTATAGAAATCTCTCCAAGGATCTTCTAGTTACCTTATAACAGGCAAGATGAGTGTTAAAATCTTTTGCAATTTAGGTCTAAACCAACATAATTCGAGAAGATTCGCTGTTCAGATTTCTATACAGATACTGTAAAATCCAGATACTGTGAGCTGAACTAACAGAAATACTAAGTAACATTTGGAGCAAAACTAATGTTTCAGATTATGATATTGTCTCTGTATTTTTTGCAGAGAAGTGATGTAGGTTATTCTAGCCTGCTAACACAACGCTTACTCGAGTAATTTACTTTCATATACAGCAATGAGTTTTAAACTGAAAGTGAACAGAAATACAGCAGAAAAATGCCATTTTTTCACTTGCAACTACACTTAAAAATGTTTCAGCTACATTTTCACTTGATTCAACTGCTGCTCAGGGTTATAATACCATTTCTCTACTGTACCCATCAAACAGTCTCAATGCCTGTTGTTTTAAGAAACCTGAATTTGGTGTGTTCACTCTCTCTTCCAAGTTTTCTTCATAAGGCATCAATCTCAAAACCTACTCCGGGCCTTTTAAGCATTTCAGTGAAAGTACCTTTGCACTTCGAGGTGTCATGATGTCACATCCTGAAAAAATGAGAGACAAAGCTTTGCTTATTGCTTTTAACAGTACTCCAATGACACTGTTGCACACAAAGTATATCTCTCTACTTACTCACTTTTGGGGGTCTAATTGGAGCAGCATGGCTCAGTTGTCCAGTAATTTCACTAGGTGCTAACTCCAGCACTTTGTTGAATCAAAACACAGTTATCTTTCTTTGTACATTTTATTAGTCAAATTAGTTATTGTGATATAATCATGCAACAATCATTGTACTACAATATACAAAATATCTGGTTTTTAATCATTACAGTTCATGTGATCTGCAGCCATTTTGCCTTTCTAAGATGTTTGTGGGCAATAAAGTTGTGGAGCTTCTCATTCACTGCAACTCAAACTGCAATGAAAACTCAAATCTGTGAAAAAATGGTTAAAAGAACAAATAGATGCAAAGTAGACCTAGAAAGCAGAATATTAAGAGCACTTTTAAAACAAATCTTCATTTTTTTTCTTCTTTAGGCTCATATCCCAATCTCATAAGGTCTGATTTTAGTCTGAATAAGCCAAACCTACCCATTCCTTTTCACATTCCCTTCCTGTCTTCCATGCCACACCTCAGTCTCCTGTCCTCCAGGAGCTCAGGTGTCTGTGTATGGGCCTTGGGTTTTTTTGCAGCCACTACAGAATTCATTTGGAAATAGCAAATAGGTAAGAAACAGAACGTAAATAAGAAGGGAGGGGAAAAAAAGGAGTTTTTCTAAGTTGTGAAGCTTATTGAAGTAGAAAAAGACAAGATGGGCTGGCTAAGTCAAGAAGAAAAGATACGTCTTTTAAATGAGCCTCAAAGAATATCACAAGCTTAAATGGTTTTTGTCCTTTTGCTCCATTTTTCAAATATCAGGAGTATTATTATAAAATTCAGCATAGCAACTTGATGATGCCTACTGTTTTGAAACATTATACATATTACCTCATTTTGCAAAGGACCCGACACAATTTGACCCATCACCACAAGCCCTGGGGAGCACAGGGGCAAATGGGAAAAAAAAATTAAGGACTCAGAGGAATGAACACCCTGCCTGGAACCCTCCCAAGACTCTCCCAGGAGACCCTCAGCTCCAGTCTCCAGGTGTGGCACTCATCCTCATAAACCATGGGGAGTAGCTCTGCAGCTCACCTTTTGGATGAAGGGCAGTTGCTGCCCAGAGGTGTAGGAAACATCATGGGATGCAGGAGAAAATTTTGGGATTGCACATGAACTATTATGGGATATTTAGGGGAGGGAAAAAAAAAGGTGAAAAAAAAAGGAAGGTGTTTAGGTGATTTGGGAAAGAACAAGTGTGGGAAAATGGAAGGGTAAGGAGATTTAAAAGGGTTCATCATGCATACATAGTTTGCTGTTCAGTGTGTTCCTCTGACCATGCCCTGCACCTAACCATCACAGTCTGTCCCATCTTATTAAACACCTTTCTAACCCACCCCTGGGTAAGAGGTCTCTATGCTGTTGCCACATGCGTGTGTGTTTATGGGGTGTGAGTGCAGCCATGGGGGTCAGACCACAGGTGGGAGGGCCCGTTGTCCCAGGTGCTGTGGTAAGTGCAGGTGCGTGCATGACCCATGATGGCTAGTGAAGGTCAACCCAGACAGGCTGGTGAACAGGGGAAAAGGTCTGAGAGGAAGAGGTGACGATGTCTTTAAGGGCAGCTCTGAGTATGCGAACTGCAGGAACTGAAGCGAGGATCGATTCTTGTCTGGACCTGCAGATCACTCCTTGCCTAAGGTAAGGCCAAGAACACAGAATCATGGAATCATAGAATGGTTTGCATTGGAAAGGACCTTAATGATAGTCTAGTTCCAACCTCCCTGCCCTGGCCAGGGAGACCTTCCGCTAGACCAAGTTGCTCAAAGACCCATCAAACCTGGCCTTGAACACTTCCAAGGATGGGGCATCCAGAGCTTCTCTAGGCAACCTTTTCCACTGCCTTACCACTCTCACAGTGAATAGTTTATTCCTTATATGTAATCCAAATCTACCCTCTTTAAGTTCAAAGCCATTACCACTTGTCCTATCACTACATGCCCTTGTCAAAAGACCCTCTCCAGTTTTCTTGTAGGCTCCCTCTAGGTACTGGGAGGCTGGTAGAAGGTCTCCCTGGAGCTTTCTCTTCTCCAGGCTGAACAACCCCACTCTCTCAGCCTGTCCTCATAGGAGAGGTGCTCTAGCCCTCTGATCACCTTTGTGTTTGCTTCTCTGGACTCCGTTCAACAGGTCCATTTCCTTGTTATGATGAGAGCTCCAGAGCTGGATGCAGTACTCCAGGTGGGGTCTCATGAGAGCAGAGTAGAGGGGCAGAATCATCTCCCTCAACCTGCTGGCCATGCTCCTCTTGATGCAGCCCAGGATACAGTTGGATTTCTGGGCTGCAAGTGCACATCGGCAGCTCACGTTGAGCTTCTTGTCCACCAGAACACCCAAGCCTTTCTCCTCAGGGCTGTTCTCTATCTGTTCTCTGCCCAGCCTGTATTTGTGCTTGGGATTGCCCTGATTAATGTGCAGGACTTTGCACTTGGCCTGGTTGAACTTCTTGAGGTTTGCGTGGGCCCGTGTCTTGAGCCTGTCAAGGTCTCACTGGATGGCATCCCTTTCCTCCAGCATGTCAACTGCACCACACATCTTAGTTTTTGTTGGCAAACTTGCTGAAGTTGTAGTCAATCCCACTGGCTAGACTACTGACAAAGCAAGCAGCACCGGTTCCGATAGTGACCCCTGAGGAACGTTGATCATCACCAATCTCTATATGGACATGAAGCCGTTGACTGCAACTCTTTAAGTGCAACCATTCAACCAATTCCTTATCCACCAAGTGGTCCATTCATCAAATCCATGGTTTTCCAATTTAGAGAAAAGGATGTTGTGCAGGACAGTGTCAAATGACTTGCAGAAGTCCAGGCAGATGGCATCCCTTATCCACCAGTGCTGTAACCCCATCATAGAAGGCCACCAAATTGGTCAGGCATTATTTGCCCTTCATGAAGCCATGATAGCTGTCACCAATCATCTCATTTTCCATGTGCCTTAGCATGGTTTCCGGGAGGATCTGCTCATAATCTTGCCAGGCACAGAGGTGAGACTGACCAGCCTGTAATTCCCCAGATCTTCTCTTTTTTTTCCCTTTTTAAAAATGGTGGGTTTTTTTCCCCTTTTCCAGTCAGTGGGAACCTCACCAGACTGCCACTGCTGCTTAAATATGGATAGTGGCTTGGTAACTTCATCTGCTCACTCCCAGGCAGAGCTCTGTGCACTCCAGCTGGTCGTTGACATAGAGGATGACACCTTCTAATGTTAGATGGTTCTCATGAGTTGCTCCTCTTGCATTTTATTGATTAACATTTTAAAAGGTCATAAAAATGCTAGAAGACAAGATACTACAAAGAAAGGGTTACTCAAAAGTAATAATAATCCAAACCAATGAAACCTAGATAAATGTAAGCATTGAATCATACTATTGTTACGGAGAAACACTGCAGAGAGACCCAGTTCCCACACAGAATAAAGTTGCAGGAACTTCATTGTTTTTTAAATAACTTTTTCTCTCAACTGTAGGTACATCTAGCAGAGATGGCAAAATTCTGGGTTTTTGCTGCTACCTGACTTGTCTAACTCTGTTCTGTCACTTTGTATCCCACGCTCATCAGGAAATGACAGATTTTTTCACAGGCATACACAGGCCAAGAAAAACAACAACTACTGAAACAGAGGAAGAAGGAAGATTTATAAGATCACTCCAAAAGTATTATTTAAAAGATTCTTTTCCTCTCATGAAATAAATTTGTTCAGGGACAATATGAACCTGAGTACAATATAAAAAACCGGACAATTATTCATGTGTATAGGCCTAATATATCTCTGAATAGAATGGTCATTTAATATCTTCTTTGTGCAAGACTGAAATATAAAATGCATCACATAGAACCATTCTTTTTATTTTTCCTCCCATTCTAAAATAACTTCTAAGGACATGCCTGGTTTTGCAAGGCTGGATAAAACATGGTGTATTACTTAGAATTTAAATAAGAAATGACATGAAAAAAAAAACCCATGGACTTTGTTAGCAAAAAGGCAAGGATGAAAACTAGTTGTTTCCGAGATTTTTGAATGAAAAATATTTTAGTGCTACAGATATGAATATGCACTGTACTGTTTAGTTCCATCTGGTCTCTGTGATAGACACAGTAAATATCCACAACTACTAATGAAAGACATTGAATCCACTCTTTCCCTTTTTTCATTTTTACCATAAAAATAAGCAATATGCAATAATAAAACAAATTACTAATTATTAGGGCAACTTAGAAGTAGAACAGAAGTAGACCTTTTCTTAATGAACAGGCTATCTATTTAAGCCTATTAAAAAAATTATTAATGTCTCCTTCACAAAGACAGCATGCCCTGCTGAGTTTGGAGGGGAAGAATGAAAGATCCTTGATAGATTTTCTTTCCTATCTGCACTTTTGCTCCCATTTACACTTTCTGGGCTGTGGAACTCCTAAGCATTTTTCTGTGCGTAGTTTGAACAAACGGTATCAACTCAACCCATTTTTTCTTCTCTTTCCCCATAGACACTAAAAAATTATCCTTGATTGCTTCATGGTTGGCAACCTAATGCAGTGTACTTGCCTATGTATCCTGAAGTTTTCTATCAGATTTGGATACTGAGAATCTGAAACTAGAAATGAATGTAGATATCTATCTGGAACATTTCTATGGTGGTCGATGGATGGTTACAGTTGAAATAAAAGCATCATGCCACATTTTCAGAATCAATCTTCATTTATGTGTCTTCCTTTTATCTTTTGTACATAAAAAAAAAGAGCACTCCTGCACTTTTCATCCTGTAATGATTTCCTAGCCACTGCCTCTAAAGTTGTAAAATTTCACAAATACAGCGGTTTTAGTTTGTACTAGTTTGCCATGTATCTAGCTCCTAAGCAGAATTATAATGCATCAGAGAACAATCTTAATTCAGTAGAAATAAATACAGTTTTATATCCTTTAGAGGCTTTCAAATAAAAGGATTTTGACAGTGATAGATATTTTTCAAAAACTGTGAACTCATGTTAAATTTCTAAGTTGTATGACAATTAATTTTGGAGTGCTGAATCACTTACATTAATAATACTATACAGAAACTTATAACAAACAAAGCTTACTTCTTAATAAGTAAATCTACACAGAAAAAAAATACTGAGGAACTATCAGAGAAACCCTCCATTTTTAAAATGTATCTGCCAGTGCTATGCATCTAGTAAAAAAATACAGAACATTCTGAGCTAGAAATGCGAAAATCCCAAGGCTATGAAATTCATCCCTCTGGAAGTGCAGCATATGCTATATTACACTTGAGTCAACAAATTGACATTTCTGGAAAGATAAATGAAACTATGATTCCTAACATGTATCAACAAGATTTGATATAGCTTTAGAGCATGGAAGTATTTTCGTAATCTGATTATAAATGTTCAACTAGAACTAGTAAAATAAAAATAGTACGGCAAAGATAATTTTCAGCAGTACTAAATAGGTGTTTGTGTGCAATTAACCTGTACAGCATAACTGACTGACTCCTGGCTGTATTTGGTTTATGTGGCAAGATTTTAGTAGCAGGGGGTTGCAGGAGTGGTTTAGCCTGGAGAAAAGGAGGCTGAGGGGAGACCTTACTGCTGTCTACAACTACCTGAAAGGAGGTTGTAGTGAGGTGAGTGTCAGTTTCTTTTCCCAGGTGGCAAATTATAGGACAAGAGGAAATGGCCTCAAGTTGCACCAAGGGATATTTAGTTTGGATATTAGGGAAAATTTCTTCACTGGAAGGGTTGAGTCACCATCCCTGGAGGTATCTGAAAGACATGTAGACATGGTTTAGTGATGGACTTGGTAGTGTTACTTTAATGATTGGGCTTCATGATCTTAAGGGTCTTTTCCAACCTAAACAACTCTATGATATTGTGAGCCAGTGCCACCCATCTCCAAGAAGGACCCACCGCTGGCCTGCATGCCCATCAGCAATGGTGGTAGCACCTCTGTGATAACATAGTTAAGAAGGGGAAAAAACCCTGCACAATGGCAGCCAGAAAGAGGAGGGAGAATATGTAAGAAACAGTTCTGCAGATGCCAAGATCAGTGAAGAAGGAGAGGGAGGAGGTGCTCCAGGTGCTGGAGCAGAGATTCCTCTGCAGCCCATGGTGCAGCCCATGGTGAGGCAGGCTGTCTCCCTGCGGCCCATGGAGGTCCACAGAGGAGCAGAGATCCACCTGCAGCCTGTGAAGGATCCTACACTGGACCAGGTGGATGCCTGAAGGAGGCTGTGGCCCCATGGGAAGCCTGCACTGGTGCAGCCACCTGGCAGGACCTGTGGCCCCGTGGAGAGAGAAGCCCATGCTGGTGCAGTCTGTTCCTGAAGGACTGCACCCGATAGAAAGGACTCACACTGTACCAGTTTGTGAAGAACTGCAGCCGTGGGAAGAATCCACATTGAAGTTGTTCATGGAGGACTGTCTCCTGTGGGAGGGACACCATGTTGGAGCAAGGGGAGTGTGTGAGGAGTCCTCCCCCTGAGGAGGAAGCAGTGACAGAGACAACGCGGAGTGTGTGAGGAGTCCTCCACCTGAGGAGGAAGCGGTAGCAGAGACAACGTGTGATGAACTGACCACAGCTCCCATTCCCCATCCCCCTGCTCCACTCTAAGGGAGGAGGTAGAGAATTTGGGAGTGAAGTTGAGCCTCGGAAGAAGGGAGGGGTGGGGAGAAGGTTAGGATTTGGTTTTATTTCTCATTACCCTCCTCTGATTTGATCGGTAATTAATTTCCCCAAGTCGAGTCTGTTTTGCCCATGATGGTAATTGGTGAGTGATCTCTCCCTGTCCTGATCTCGACGCACAAGACTTTTATTATATTTTCTCTCCCATCTGAGGAGGAGTTATAGACTGGACTGGTGGGCACTAGGCGGCTGGCCAAAGTCAACCCACCACATTGACTCTAACTACTAGTTTCTGATACAACTAATAGTAGCAGTATTGAAGTAGTATTCAGGAATTTGGAGTGTTTATTTGGGTGTATCTGTTAAAAAGTCACTGATAATCTGCTGATTTTTTTCCTGAGATTTCAAAATTATTTTAGTAGGAGTTTTTTGAGTGTCCTTCCTGTAAAAGAAGTTGCAAGAGTCACTGGATCTGAAGAGCTTATGGAAACCTTCCAAGAAAAATTAAAGTGATATTCTTAACCTGTTTATTTCTGGAATATTGGAGTAGTCAAAGATTTAAGACTGAACTTTCTAGGAAGATATATTCTTTTCCTTTCCATGTTAGTAAACCCTTGTTTGGTGACCAGGAGATTCTGTACAATAAACTAACATCATTTTTATGTCACTGTTACATCAGTGAGTATTTCCTATTCTTGACTTGACTAGATGTGACTTCGAGAAATAGGGAGAATGAGGAATCAAACGAGGAGGAAGAAATGTTTGCTTTGTCACTGGTGGTAGGTAAAAGATACCCAGAGTTTGATTTGGCATGCTGATGTGTAACTCAAAGTTCAATGAATAAAAAATATTGCAATGAAGCAGTCACCCTTATATGATAAACTATTTGCTCATGTTGCATTGAAATTTCTATGTAAAAGTCATGCTAACAATGAGATACGCTGCTTTGACTAGATATTCTGATCAATGTTAAATCTTTTCTTTTTTTTTTTCTTTTGAGGTTGACTCTTAGTGACGTGATAACTGTGTGTGAGAATGAATAGCACTTTCAAGAGAGTTCAATCCGTTCCAAACACATTTCCTGGTAACATAACTTCACTTAAGCCAGTGAAACTATCTCTGCTAAGACTTGTGCAAATGGAGTTGCCCAAATATATTAAGGATGCATTAAGAATGGATTACCCAAGTTAGACTATGAGATCTCTTTTTGATTGAAGTAAGTATTAGCAAGTTCAGGAAAACTGTGAGTGTTTAGCGTCTTGAAAAAAAGTACCACTTGTGTTTCAAATACCTGGCCTTTGCCATTAAAGGTTGAACATCCTAGCTTTACACAGTGTGTTTATGTGTGTGTGTGTGTGTGTATAAACTTAATATATCTTCCATATCAGTAAAATAAACATTGTCCTTTCTGCTGTATCTCAGAGAACTGTTATGATGCCAAGTTGATAAATCCTGATACGAAGTTTTGAAACTCTTCATAAAATTTTTTATTAATATCAGAATTTTTTTTCATGTAATAAAACCCGTCTATCACGATCTGGATCAAAGGTTTGGCTGATCAATGCCCAAAAAAACTTCTGCATGGTGAAAAGGAATTAACAAAGAGGAAATGTGATTAGGCAAAAAAAGCATTTCAAGGGCACTCCAATGAACACACTTGACAAGGTATGATTTACTGACTAATTCTTTCAAACTTTTTGCTGTTGACATGTGCTTTTAAACATCATAGTGTGGCCTTTAATATCAAGGATTTATGCAACACAATGGTATGTTAGCAACAGCAACATACTAGCTTATTTATTAATCTGCAAGATGGAGTGTTCATTAAAAGATGGTTATTGCACATGTATCTTAGAGACATCTGTGTAGCAACTGCTCACCTCCTACTTACTGCAGCCCTGAGGTAGCCTCTAACTTATGTATGACAGTGACAACTGTAACTCTTACATAATGGATCCTTCATAACACGTATAAATACTCTGGAATATTTTAGATCATAATTTTTGTCAGTAAGAAATGTTTTCTGAACTCGGGTTCAAGAACAGCTTTATAGTTTCTGCATTAACATTGAGAACCTCAGTAGCTACTTGCCTGAAATGTTATTTCTGTTAAAAGAGTGTTGGTACATGTATAAAAACCCATATGTTTTCTTACTTAGAGGATCTGTAGTTTATGAGTGCATTAGTATGTGGGCTGATTCAATCAGAGTTCTTGTAGGGCTTCCAGATATCCCTGATAATGTTTCCCAGGGCAAATAGCTCAGAAGCTTAGAGTCTTGCCCACTTCAAAAGGATGGACATCAACAAATCCATAGTTTGGAGAGACCCAGATGATGGGATTACTCCAGACCTTCAGGGTACGGGCCTCCATTTTGAGTGCTAAATCCATCAACTTCAGGAGGACACTATGACCTTTGGCCAAGTGGGCCCACTAGTCTTCTAGAGGAGGCTGACTGTGTCTATCTCATACGGCACTTGTCTCATTTAGCCTGTTGTCCATGGCATTGTGACATTATTATTGGTAACAATGCAAAGGCTGTGCTGTAGCCCAGAATTGTTATTCTCTAATGTGAAACTGAGGACATGTGCTGCAATACGGCACATTGAGACGGAACTATTCTGAGACAAGGCTGATCTACTGCAGATGGCAGATAAGGCTGAGGTATTGCATATGGCAGTAAAAGTCAAAACTGCTCATCCTTACTGCAGGTTGGGAGGTGTCCCAGAACCACAGCTGAGTTGTTTTGTTCTGGGTGCAAGAAATTAATTCACTCCAAAAGACACGGTGAGGCTGAATAAAAATATGTGAACAAGCAAAGGAGCAGAAGCCCAGAGGGAGCTGTGAACCTGAATTGTTTGGCAGCACAGGCTTATCGCTTGAGAAAACTATCTTCTTGGATCTGAAGAAGGAAAGTCTTAGAAGTCTGTAGTGCCCCAGCCTCAAACAGTATCTTGGGGAACCCAGAACATATCTTCAGCTTGAATGGAGATTCCCAGGAATCTATCCACCCAAGACTTGGGAATGCAGAATGTGGCAATTTTGGCTAAAAAAAAGGCCTCCCACAGTTTCAGAATTACCAAAATAAAAACTTGATATGTATATCTTCCTACAGAATCACAAAGTCCTGTTTTCTTAAAAGTCAACTGGGAAACCATATCGTGTAGGAAATCCAAGGAAATCTCATAATTTAATGAATTTGTCAAACTTGCAGCATTTTAATGGCATTATATTTGGAACTGATGAATTAGTATTTTTTACTGGAAAGGTCTTTTTCTTGATAAATACAGTTTTACACATCAGGGAGCTCCTAGTGGTTGCATCGATGTGACTATATCACCACTAAGAAACGCCAAAACTATAGCAACCTAGCCGTGCAGCTCACCTGGAATTCCCTCTCTCCCTGAATGTCTTCAAAATGAAACTTTTTGTTTGAACTATAGAGTTTAGCAAAAGAGTTCAAAGAGGGGTGGACTGAAAGTAAATTGGGCATGAGAGGTACATAAACAGACCTTTCATATACCAGAAACAACGATAGCAGCAAAGGAAAAATTTAAGTCAGAAAGTAGACGTTACTGGAGCACTATTTGTCTGTTTTAAAGTAGTCCCAGCTTTGCCAGTGGTTGTTTCCACTGTGTACGATTTTCACTGTAATCATTGCTTTGCTTTGCATTGCTAGGAGCATACCCACGTCCCTTTGAACAAAGCTGTTCTTGATTTTTAGGCATTGAAAGTTTGTTCAAATGCCGAAAAATTAATAGCTCACTTGCAATGTTAGAAGTGGGACTAGAATTCTTACACTAGAGCTGCAGATGCCAGTATTTTCACAGTTTGAAGTTCTGAACATCTAAAATAGGATGAATGTGAATTTTTATTAGTGGAAGCATTGAGAATTTTTTCCTGTCTCAATTTACCTGTTTATTAGCTTTGCAGTTACTACCAAATTCTTGTTCCCTAAAAGGTATCCAGAATATAATATATGAGAGTCTAGTATAGATACCAGGAAAACACAGAAGGTAGTAAATATACTCAGTGTATTTAGTATTTCAGCATAAAAAATGTCTTCTTTCTGCTACTTAAAGCATAATATTAATTTTAATAACAATATATGAACTGATTGTACGGAATCCTCACATTCATAGTAATCCACCTAGCTCCTAAAATACAACCATCTTTCTCTTTAAATTTGATTCTTGTTACATAAGTTCCCAATAGAGTTACTCAAACAGCAAAAGGATTTCTGTAATTAGATGTAGGGAAGCTGCTCCGAGAGAGGTGGCAAATTCCCCCAAATATCCAGCAGACTAGCTTAAACATCCAGGGCATCATTCCAAGTGAAAAAGACCCTTGAATCTCATTTGAATACTTAGGCATCTGTGCTGTAGTTGGAGATCATGCATGATTCCTCACTATGACATTCTCTCTTTGGCCATTCTCTCTTCATGTTTTGGAGTTTCCAAAATACACGGCAATCATTCCCACTCCCTAATTCTGAAGATGACATTAAGGAATTTCCTTTATCCAAAACTGTTGAAAAGCTTCCTGTTCCACTAAAATCCCAACCAATCCCATAACACCTGGAAGATCCCCATTTCCGAGCTGGCATTACAGGACACAGGTCAGCACTGCTACCAACTCTCCAATACTAAACAAGATAACCATGCTGAGCTAAATAGTATGTTGTGCAGTGCTAGGGTATCACTGAAAGGATATGCAACCACACCCAGGGCAGGAACAGTCACAGGACAGGACATAAGATGGTACTGCCAGGAAAAAAAAAAAGCAGAAAAGTTGCCAGTCAATGTCTCTGGACACCTCAAAAATTACCTAGATGACTGCCAAGAGCTGGCCTTGTATATATGCACTAGCACTCTATAGGCCGTTTGCAAATCCAATGAAGATACAGACAGGGAAGAGGTAGCCTACTTTCCAGGGCAGAAGATCATATTACCCATCTGGTCAGCCAGCCCACTTAAGGATGGGTTTTCTGAGAAATAGCTGGCATCCTAGTTGCCCACTGGAAGAGTTTAAAGCATTTCTACACAAACTGTAGTAAAACAGTCATAGCTCCACTCTTGGCCTGCCTCACAGAGAAACACATATAGACCTCTGTTTCTCACACTTAGTCCTCACACTGGGCCACCTCTTGTTCCTCTCAGTGTGTATTTCTGGAATACAGACATGTTTTTATTGCTACATGCAGTAACAGGAGTTCTAGTTTGAGTTTTCAGTAGCAATACTTTTCTCCCCAGTGCTCAGTTACACTACCAGGCTCCTTCTGTATTCAGAAACATGTAAAAGACTTGCTAGTACAGGCTTCAAAAACATAGTAGGAAAAGCACTATCCATTTTCCTTTTTTTTTCTCCCCCAAGCTCCGCAGTGCTTTTTGTCAGCAGTATAATGAAAGCACTGCAGGCTTAGTATGCAGTTGGTAATATTTTGGAAGCACTAAACCATTTTCTAAAATTCCACCTACTCCAGAGGCTCATGGTTTCTCAGAACAAAAAAAAAATTCCTTTATGTTTTATTGGTATCTGCCTTGCATGGCTAATCCAGTGCAGTTGAGATCAAGAGGAGGTAGAATGAGAAGATCAAAGCAATGAGCATTGTGGAAGGAGTACAAGAAGGATGAAGTAGGTACACTTTACTACCTGTTGAATCCATATTTTACTTTGTATTGACATGCAATTGAAAAAAAATAAAATATCTCCTTTTCTTCCCTTCTTTGTTGAGAAACAGCTGCCTTCCTCCTTTATCTGTATGAGCCTGAGATTAAGATGTATATGTTTTCTTACATATTTAACTAAGTCTCAAGTACAGCACTTACGAGCTAAGGAAAGAAAAATAATATTGATAAACGTGCTATTAAAAATCTTGATTCAGAGAAGCTTTTTAAATGGTACCAAAGAGCTGTCTCAAACTTTCTGAAATGGCTACTACTGTGTTCACTGTGGCATAGAACCAAAATCAATGACAATAGATTAACTTTAATATGCTAGATGTAATGGCTACATTTTGGAAGGAACCTTGTCTCAAATTGGCTTTAGCCATGCTGCTAGAACAAATAAGGCCAGTACTTTCAGAAGTTAAATGCATTTCAATCAATTTAAATGAGGATGTATGCAGTTGATGTGACAAAACAAGTATTTTACTTCAGTAGACAGAACTCTGAAACATCTCTCTGATAACTTGGGTATGATCATCTATCAGCCACAAATACAATTCTAACTAATACAAATGATGCTGAAGGCAGGTAAAATAACTTCAATAGAAAGTTCAGTTGTTTAGTGCCTACTCTGTATACTAAAAAACCTGTACTTATGAAACAAGTTAGAAAGGATTTCCAGATCCATTTTCACAACATGCAAACCTTTTTTGTTCTCCCTCACATTCCCTAAGGCAAAGATTATTGGATATATTACAGTTCTGAGATGATGGTGAGATTTGCTGCCTCATGACATGTTAAGGAATATATCCCTGTTTCTCTGTGCACTCACTTTTTCCAGACATTCTTACAAATCTTGACAGAGTTTTGAGATATTTTATCTTCTACAGGTGATGTTAATTGTTTCAGAAGCAGATTACCCACTAGAGAGAGAGATGTGAATTAGCTGAGCATCCAAATCCCTGCTTCATCCATTGTTTAAGAGATAATTTCAAAATTTAAAGCTGTCTACAGAGTCAGTCAGAGATAGCCGGGAGACAGAGCGGGCATTCAGAAAAACCCTCAGAGGATTATTTCTATTTGGTTGAGCAGCTCAGAGTGCTTGTCAAATATTAGTGGACTAAGATACTTTGACTTCATGAACTGACAATCAGAGGAGGGCTGAGATGAACTCATAGATGTGTGCTAGCCTTGGAATTCAACCGAGCTCTTCATCTCAGTACAGGATATTTTTATTTTTAGCAGCAGATTTCACAGGTTGATTATGAACTTTATTTTGAAATATTTCCTTTAATCAGTTTACACCTCTCTGAGAAAATTTTAAAAGTGTGAGTATCCCAAAATATTTGTCTTCACTTGACATAAGTGGATCCTACATTAAAAGGGCCATCAACTATATGCAGGTTAAGACCATAATCCCGACCAATGAAAAACCAAATTACAGATTATTTTTTAAAATAAATATTAACAACAGTTACTGTTAGCATCCATCTTTTCTGTATGGCCTTTATTTGTGAAAGACTCCTAGAATTATCTGTGAGTCTCTGGATAAATGATTTTACAAAAGTGGATAACAGTTTAGATGTGGTGTAAACAATGTTAGATAGATAGATAGATAGATAGATAGATAGATAGATATTGCCTTTAAAGTAAAAAAAAAAGTGTATCTTAAAATACCACATAGAATTTAAGCTATGGAATTAATTCGCTGTTAGAAAAAAAAAAAATAGAAGTAATTTAGACAAAAGTTAACAGGATTTCAAAGATCACTCATTTATACAACTGATTTCAGCTTAATGTTTGGCAGATGTCTGTCTACCTTTCACATTCATTGGCATGCTTTTCCTCCTCTGTTTTCAGAAGTATCAAATACAAGATAGATATGTGTCTTACTTGAGGGACTCTGTTTCAAAAAGATCAGAATGCGTAACAGAATTAGATGTTTAGTACAAGAGCTGCAGGACAGGTAAGGTGTTTACTAAAGCAGAGAATACAGTAGGTACTGTTGAAAGAATAAATATCATGCCAGCACGAGGTGATTGGTGGAGTTTCTTAAGTATTACCCCTGAAACTGGGATTTTCCAATATTTTGATTAATGATATTGGCATAAATAAAGGTGCATACCAATAAAGTGTACTGAAAATGCTAAACTGAGATGTATCACCATAAGCAAGAACTGCAATAACTGACTACAAGGACTGAAACAAAGAAAATGGGAATAAAATCAGTATTACTATATGCAAGGTAATGCACTTGAAAAACACTGTAGATCTCAGCATAAACTGAGAATTTCTTTTTAGAAATAAATGATGAGCCACAGGACCTGGAATCTCAACCAATTAGCTACAGGTTCACTGCAAGCTATCAAGATTAAACACCAAGGAAGGTAAATTAAATTCTATTATGAATGAGGAAAGTATTTCAAAGAATGAGAGGGAAGTATTAGTATAATTATAACAGATAGTGGTGGGATCCCATCAGGAATACAAGATAAACTGCCGACTATCAGTGCTGAAAAATGTAAGTGCAAAACAGATGAGGTACAGAGAACTATAAATCTATGTCTATGTTGTGGATATGCACACCACACAGCATTTTCTCCCTGCCTCTAGCTAAAAGGGTAATCGGCTGGAGACTATTGCTGCTCCATTTCATTCATGTGCCTTGATTGTCTTCCCATGGAAACTGGGGAAAACAAAGTGGTGTACATCCAGGTTTCACCCCAACACAGAACACGAATCCAGCTGGATAACACACCTGAACCTGGGAAGTGTCCCTCACTTCCAGAGAACAGGCATAAAAAAAAATCTATTTATACTTTAAAGGAGTCTAGGAGGGCTTATTTTTTCCTAATGTTGCAAAATTAAGTCTTAGCTGGAACAATTGCTATCTATAAATAGAAAGGAGCATTAATACCAGGAAGAGAGAAGATCAAAATGATAAAACTGTCATAAAAACAAATGGGTGAAAGTAGCCTATGTATAAGCGTAGCTGGGTGAAAAGGAAGGTCCACAGCAAATATCAGAGCAGTGGAATTCTGGACCATGTTTCCAAAAGTAGACTTGACTATTCCCTAGCTTTGTTGCTTTTACAAATGGAATTTCAAGTGTCTGGGAGGAGGATTATCAGATTTTGTGCTTGTGCAAGGAGAGGCCAGGACTCAACAAGCCATAATAAGCCTACCTCTGTAAGACTTCACTAGAAGCATTGTTGTCATATGCTTCTAGTTTCTCATTCACAACTAGTTTTGCAGGCCATTATTTAACTACTTTTATTACATATACTGACTGCACACAGCACTGCTTTAGCAGAACAACAGGTGAGCCTATGTTAAATGTCTTGCAGAAATTTAAACATATTGCGCTAACACTTATACCTGTATTGAACACATTTTCATTCCAATAAAGACATACTATGCTTGTTACACAGCAGTTGCCATTATACTATATTAGCCAACAACAATTATTTGAGATTATACTAAATACAGTGAGGTACACCTCACGTCACCGTTGTGAAGTATGGAGATAAAAGTCAACCTTCAAACTTCTCTTCTCTAACTCCATAAAGAAGTCAGCATTTGTTTTGAGTTGTGAAAGCTAGATATTAGGCAGATAACTGCCTTGCTAGGAAAAAAACATTCAATGCTTAGACTTCTTAAGAACTCCCTTATCTGCTCTTGATGCTTGCAAATTCAAGTCTACTGATAACAAAATTGCCACCAGGAAAGTCCTGCAGGGTCTAACAGCACCCAAAATCCTTTGCTGTTAAGCAGCTCAGCCACTGCATCTCATCTATTCTCTGTCATAACCTATAAATTATTTTGCTTCCATCTTGTTTTCAGACCTACAGAAGGAATGTGAAGAGATAGCCTGTGCTTGTCCTAGAGTACGAGTAATAGACTTGTCCCCTGGTGTGCTAACTTTGTGGATCTCCTATTTATGGTCTCTGGCTTGGTGTTAGGCTGTAGCTGCCACTCCAAGAGCAAGATGACTATAAGCAACACTCAACTGTGTGGCACTGAAGTAATAATCTGTCTCCAGGACCACACGATGGTGCCGAGGCCTACAGCCATTGACCCAATTACAACCAGCAGTCATGAGGCACATCCTGCCTGAGCAGTTTCTCAGCAGGAAAGCAACAGAATGGAAGGAAATTGGTATAAACAGTGGTATCATTTTCCAATAGGAGTAGAAGTAGATGCTTGTATTATTTCAGAGCCACACAGCTCAGCACTCCCAGCTATGGCATCACCACAGACGTGGTGACTCTTTGTTATTTTTATCTGCAGCAATGCTTAACACCAGTGAAGGATGTAGAGCCCTCTGCCAGTATTAAGCTTTTGCCTGATTAATATGGCTAAATGGGCACCAAAGCACCCCAAATCTCTTTTTTTTTGTTCCCCCTGACAACTTGATGCAGAGCCATGAGCAATGTAGTCAGCTTCTGGGAAATGCAGGGCTGATTGGCAAGGTACTGCCTGCAGCTGGAGGCAGACAGAAGGCTGATTTTACAGATGTCCAGAACAATTTTCAGACAACTCCTGTTCACCAAACAATACCCTTCTGTTTACTCCTCAGTTATGCTCCATTTTGTCTTGGTTTCTCTAAAAAAAGCATTCTCCTTGTTCTTGATAGTTTTTACCGCATGTAAGTGTCAAGGTGTCTGTAGTGGGGGGCTGCAGGAGTGGTGGGAAGGAAGAGGAGGAGCTCCAGAGTGGAGCAAATATCCATAGGCCAGCCTGTGGGGAACCCCATGCCCGAGCAAGGGAAGAGTGAGGAGGAAGGAGAGGCTAGGTGTCCTGCTATCTGCTGACCTTAATGTCCCATTCCCCATCCACCTGTGCTGCTGGATAGGGTAGAGGAGTCTAAAGGAGTGATGCTGAGATTGGGAAAGGGGAAAAGAAAACAGTTGTTTTAATGTTTGATTTTTTTGTTTCTCACTGCCCAAATAGATTGTCAGTAAGTTAATTTTTGGCAAGGCAACTCTGTTCTGCCTGTGACAGTAATCAGTAAGCAATGTTCCTGTCTTTATCTTCACCCATCAATTTTCTCATTCCTATTTTTTCTTATTTTCTCTCCCTGTCCCACTGGGGTGGTGGTGGTGGAGTGAGTGAGCAGCTGGGTGGGAGTTTGGTTGGTAGCCAAGGCTAACCCACCACATATTTACATCTGCAAATGCATATAAAGATGAAAAACATAGATACTCCCAAGACTGTAGGAGAAAATAAAATCCTAGGAGAGAATGAAATTATCTCAATTCAGTTTGCTCATGTCTTTAGATGATTTCTTATCAACAATCCTTCATTTCTGTATCAGTAAACCAATTGAGATGACAAGTATCAGGATTTCACCCTTTAAAGTTTCATTCTCTTTAGCTATGTTTTTTTCCTCTACTGTCAACTTTTTTCATTATTGAACATTTAGAGATAGTGCAACGCAACCCACTCAGTAGTAGTTCACTATATTGGCACAACATTCAAAGCCTGATGTGTGCATGCCCAGAGGGTGTTGTGTTCTGGAATGAAGCACAGTCAAGGGTCACATTGGATCGTCATGTGGAGCTGGCCACAGCTCACTTACAGCCAGCTATTCTGTGGTACCTAGACTGCTACAGATTGTGAATTTGCGTATCAACCATACTGTCAGACCTCACAGAAGTCTTCTTCAGAAATCTAAGTGAATCTGAGAGATTATGATGAAGAAAATGTTTTTAGCATGCACTCTGAGATCTGTTGTTGCATATTCCATATTCAAATGGTTGCTCAGAGGATGCCGTCTGAACGTCTCTGACATTAGTGAGGTCCCCAGATGATTTTTTTTTCTTGCTTCTGAGGAACAGGTCAGGAACAAAGCTAGCTTTAAGAATGTGTCTTTGTAATATAACTGTCATCTAATCTGTTTCTCTGTTCTTTCCACTTACCTGCATAGAGAAAAGTGTTATTTATCAAGTAATAATGCAAACACAGTAATTTCACTAATGTGTATTGGAGACAGGAGTTTGGAGAGAGAAAGAACAACTGGTGCGTGCTCACTTTGTTCAGTACTGCCTACGGTTAACTGATGTGAGCAATGTATGTTTTTATTCAATTAAAAATCATGTGAACTGGCCAGATTTCTGACATGATTCTGCCTGCACCGTTTCCTTAAGCTGAACACCTAACATACTTGTGGATACTAGGCTTCTACGATAGCAACTAGAGCAGAAGATGTTTTAAATAGAAACGCCTGTAAAGATGCTCCCTTCTACCTACTGTCCTTTCCAGTCCTGCTCTCAGTCGAACAAGCTTTGTCAGATGTCCAGTTGCAGCAAATACCATGTTAACCTTCTGGGTCTGTAACAAACTATTTCTCTGCCAAGCCCTATTCTTCCCAGGAGTTCCTTGGTGTATGCTATGCTGCAGATTCCCAATTTCCCCCTACTCCACAACAATCCAGAGAAAGAAACCACAGTTCTCTCTGCAGTCCTCCCACTGCCCTTTTAAGGGTCAATAACGTATGGCATCTGTAAACTCCAGAGAAAGAGCTACTACCCAATACATGTCATACAATTAGTATTCAAGTGGCAACAATATTGCCTGCTAATTATTAGTGCCCCTAAGCTAGTGTTGAACCTGACTTAGTTGCTTCTATATTTATATAAAAGAAAAAAAGAAGGTTCTACACACATTTGTAATGAATTATACAAGATCACAATGTTAAGGAGATATTGCTGTCTTTGTGGGGATAATTTTTGTCTCAAACACACAGAGTTCTAGTACACTCCTATCACTCATCTGATAATATTTTTATCTTCTTTTTTTTTATAGCATCTGCTTTAGAGAAGCAATATGTCTCCTTGCATTAAACAACTGCTGTACATAAGGACTGGCTGGCTTCAAAACTTAGACTCCTTTCTTTTGGTTATGTCTTTTTCACAGTTGCTGAAAACTAATTTGGCAAAGCCATATTAGTTATTTCAGTAATTATAAACTAATAAATGTTTCTGAATGCTACAGCTGCAAAGATTTACTTTATTCCCTTGCAGGTTCCTAACCACGAGCTTGTATATCATTATGTCTATACTAGGAACACAACATTAGGAAAGTTAACTGTAAATTGTTTTCAAACATGATGAAAAAGAGAGGACTGCACAATTGGTACAATTCCTATGCAGTTGTCAAAGGCTTTTAACAGTCCTCCCCCTTCACATCGCTGTTTTGAATAATGTTGTTAATATTACATATATTCAGTGATAGTCTTCCAGGTTAAAATTGTAGTGTAAGAAATACAGAAAAACTCAGGTGGAAAAGGACCTCTGGAGGTCCTTTAGACTAAACTTACTCTAAACAGGACTAGCTTCATTGCTACATCAGGTTGCTCCGGACTTCCCAATAAAGGAATGAAGATGACTTCCTGTTGAGGGAAGATGACTACATGACTTTATGGGTAGCGTGATGTGATTCAGTTGTCTGAAATGACTAACACTAGCAATAATGGTTATGTGCCATCTAAACTTCAGAACTACATTGTAGACTTAAGACAGTTAGTTCTACAACATTTTAGACATCGATGGGAAGAGTTGAGAAATCAGATTTGGGAAAAGTTTCTATGCAGGGAAAGCCACGAGGGGAGCTATTTGACATGCTGCAAAGCATCACGTTAGATACCTTAGCAGAAATAAGGAAATAAGTAGAAGGAGGAATGGAGAAGAATACAAAACCAGGAAAAGGAAGGTTTGTATTTGGCTTTCTGCTTACTGGAGGAACAGGTTTGTGATCCTTCAGCTTCTACTAGTAACACCTATTTTATGAAATATGTTTTCTCAAGGCCTACTTTATAGATGCGTTTTGTAATGTAAAGCAAGAACCTTTTAACTAGTAACACTAACAACCAGCCATGAACCTGGCTCTGTTCTGCTTCAGTTCTATCTTGGATGCTCAGCACATATAAAAAAATAAAATTGTTCCAAACAGTCAACAACTGACTCCTCTACAGAAGCAACACCTCCTGATGTTGGATATGAGGAGGCTGTTGGCTCTGTGTCATCAACTTTTGAGCTCATTTTGCTCAATGAACACTTCAGAGAAAGTGCAGTGAGGTGAGAGTAAATTATGACCAACGTGCACTGTACTTCAGTGGTCCTGACAGCCAGAACAGTTTCTGTAAATCAGTATTACTACTGGAAAATGGAAGAGTTCTAAGGCTAGTTTAGCACAGTTACTGTGTCAGACCGGAGCATGACTTCCCCAGCATGAAAGTATGAAAAGATGGCTGAATGAAAAAAAGCTGCATACGTCTCATAACTGTCCATTTGTCCTTGTTCTACAGAACTCTTGTCTGAAATTATTTCACTACAGAGGAAGGTTTTCATAGATTATTAGCATAAGGAAAAGCAAATACCAGAGTTTGATATCAAGTATTTGTCCTGAGAACTCTACAATTTTGATACATACAAATGCACGTGCATGTTTTCAGTTATACACCATCCAACCAAGGTGATTTTAAGCGTTTGTCTAAAAGATTCATTTTATTATTCAGAGCTGTCTTCCTTGCTTGATTTCACTGTGAATTGGGATTTTTTTTTTTTTTCCAAGGAAAAAAGGACCTTAATCATATTGGTATTTCTAGCTTATGCATTTTTTCTTCCTTGTGAAGGATTAGAATTTTAAAAGAATTCAAAAAAGGCTTGAATTTGAAATTAAAATTGTCATTAAAATTCTGTGAAATTGAGTACCGTAGAAATTTTTCAGTCAGTTTCTTTTGATTTGTTTCTCATAATCTAATTGAAAACTGATGGTAACAGTTAAAATGCATATTTGTAAAATATGTCATGGAAAATGTAATCTCAACAGGTCTGACAAACGGTTTTTCACAGTCTTCTACTAGCATACTGAACATAAAAAGAATGTTATGATTTTTAAGTGGACACTATATTAAACAGCATTTAAAAAGAGGAAGGGAAAAATGAGAGTAAGTTAATAACAGATAATACAACTAAAACAATTTTGTATCTTTTCCTCTTAAAATGTGATTTAGGCATTTACTTCAGCATTGAATCAGTATTGCAAAATATGCAAGAACTATCAAATGATTACAAAGCGAAATTATTTCAATTTTCTCCATATGGTGCAAAGTAAACAACAATCTTGACACAAATCAGAGTGCCTGTTTGACATCAGGATTTCTGCCAAAACGTAGGTGGTTGGGAGAGCATTCATGTCTTCTAAAATTATGCAACTTGATTGTACTGTCAAAATAAAAAGGAAAACATCATGTAGTTTTCTAACCTGATGTGATAACAGAATCTGCATGTTCACAATCTAAATGTTGACAAAGTCAGAGAAAGGAAACACATCTCACAAAAATGGAGAATGGAGTGACAAATGGACGAGGCAGAGATATTGCATGAAGATCAATTAAGTGTCTAAAGCCACAGAATACCCATCAGTAGCAGTTGCTAACTAAAAGGGGTGCAAATACAGAATCATAGAATGGTTAGGGTTGGAAGGGACCTTCAAAGTTCATCTAATCCAATGCCCCTGCAAGAAGCAGGGACATCTCCAACTAGATCAGGTTGTTCAGTGTCCCTTCCAACCTGGCCTTGAATCCATAAATGGAATAAGTTGTTCTTAACTCCCAGAAAAGATAACATAGTCACCTTCATGAACAAACATATTTTCACATGGCATATAGATAATAGATGACAAAAAGCCATAGTCTTCAATTAATTAACAATCCTTTTTGAAGTCAAGATTAAGCACAGTAAAAAATATTAACTTCAACAGCATACATTTTAACATAGATTTTTCATTAGTAACCTAATTTAGATAGGTATAAAATTTTGTCAGCTTTATTGACTTAATTTTCCCTGTTACTTAAGATGCCTGCAACTGCCGGCTCTGGGGCACTTTTAACACCTCTCAACAGACAATATGCATCCCAGGTAGAACATGATACTTAGCACGTGATGGATGTAATAAAAAAATGTCTGGCATTTGCAACCTAGCAGCCTGCAGGCTTCCCATCTCAGGACCCATCCCATACCCAGTTGCGTCTGGTAACACAGGGTAACTCTACAGGATATGCCCAGCTGAGGCTTGATTTTTTTAAGATGTGGAGTAGCTACATGCCGTGCAAACCCTTCCTGCCCAAGTCATGGCACATCCAGGGCAGTGCACACCTGAGAACCTTCCATCTTAATCTTAGATATACCCTGAAGGAGTGATTATCATTGCAGGCAGCACATTTTCTGGCAGGAAAGAAAACTTCAGATACTTGAGATCTCCAGCTGCAAAGGATTTTCTGAGCTGTCCTGAGGAGGTGGTTGGTGACAGACAATATGGCTTCATGAAGGCCAGATTGTGCCTGACCATTTGGTGACCTTCTATGACGGGGTGACAGCATAGGTGGACAAGGGGCGGGCAACTGATATCATCTACCTGGACCTGTGCAAGGCATTTGACACTGTCCTGCATGACATCCTTCTCTCTAAACTGGAGAGGCATGGGTTTGATGAATGGACCACTCAGTGGATAAGGAACTGGCTGGATGGCCGCACTCAGAGAGTGGTGGTCAATGGCTGAATGTCCAAGTGGAGACCAGTGACGAGTGGTGTTCCTCAGGGGTCTGTGTTGGGCCCGGCCCCGTTCAACATCTTTGTCAGTGACATGGACAGTGGGATAGAGTGCACCCTCAGCAAGTTCACCGATGACACCAAGCTGTGTGGTGCTGTCGACACGCTGGAAGGGAGGGATGCCATCCAGAGGGTCCTTAACAGGCTGGAGAGGTGGGCCCATGCAAACCTCATGAAGTTCAACCAGGCCAAGTGCAAGGTCTTGCACATGGGTCGTGGCAATCCCAGGTACAAATACAGGCTGGGAGGAGAATGGATTGAGAACAGCCCTGAGGAGAAAGACTTGGGAGTACTGGTGGATGACAAGCTCAACATGAGCTGACAGTGCACACTTGCAGCCCAGAAAACCGACTGCATCCTGGGCTGCATCTAAAGAAGTGTGGCCAGCAGTTTGAGGGAGGTGATTTTTCCCCTCTACTCTGCTCTGGTGAGACCCCACCTGGAGTACTCTATCCAGCTCTGGAGCTCCCCACATAAGTACATGGACTTGTTGGAGAGGGTCCAAAGGAGAGCCCCGAGGATGATAAGAGGGCTGGAGCACCTCTTCTATGAGGACAGGCTGAGAGAGTTGGGGCTGTTCAGCCTGGAGAAGAGAAGGTTCCGGGGAGACCTTACAGGGGGTCTTCCAGTACCTGAAGAGAGCCTACAGGAAAGACAGGGAAAGACTGTTCAGTGGGGCCTGTTCTGACAGGACTAAGGATAATGGTTTTAAAACAGAGGGAGGTAGATTCAGATTAGACATTAGGAAAACATTTTTTACAATGAGGGTGGTGGAACACTGGAACAAGTTGCCCAGAGCGGTGGTGGATGCCCTATCCCTGGAAACATTCAAGGCCAGGTTGGATGAGTCTCTGAGCATTCTGATTGAGTTGGAGATGTCCCTGCTCCTTGCAGGGGCATTGAACTGGATGACCTTTGAAGGTCCCTTCCAACCCTAACCATTCTATGACTCTATGAAATAAAAACTCTGTTCAAGTGTTGCATTTAAGTCCCTATGAATACACAGGTAAGAAGATGTCTGTCTAGTGTGTATGGTATTCTCTCTTCTGCATGTTTAGCATTAACAAATATCATACCTATAAAATAAAAGCAGAAGAATAAGTGATAGCAAAAGACATGTTATTGGGAAAAAAAATATATGTAATATTAGATTTTACTAGAGAACTAGACAAATGTTTTAATTTTAGGCTGGGGTGGGAGGAATTGACTAGAGACCTTGCCCCTTGCCTGGAAAAAAAAATGGAGATGAGGAAGATGTGTAGTGGAAAATAAAAGCATGTCAGGACCATCAGCAAGAAAAGAGCTGGATGCTTTGCTAAAAAATCCGGAAAGGCTGGGACTGTTCAAAAAGTGCCCATCTGTCACTGAGACCTCTGCTATGAGGAAAATTATCTTCTACACAGAGCTGGACACCTGTAAAAGCTAATGCACAGATACTCTTCTTTTTGTTCAAAAGAGAAAAAAAACTGTTTCTTCAGTTTCAATCTGCTAAATTTTTCATATATCATAACAGTTTTACACTTAGTTAAGTAAACTAAAAAAAAGAGGGATAGTCTTAGTGTGCAATTATTTGTTCCACTTCAGGTAAATAAAGAAATATTTCTGTATCTTTGTAACACCAGGTCTTCTAGAAAGATTTTGGAGTCAACATCCTTAAGAGGTTTCTAAAGTCACCTGAACAAAGCTTTAAGCAACCTCATATAGCTTTGAATTTAGCTCTGCTCAAAGGTGGGGTGGGACTGAAGACTCCAAGTCCCTTCCAATCTAAATCTTTCTATGAATCTGTGGCTGTATTTATGAGTAACAGGAGAAAGAAATAAATGAGAAAAATTGTGCAATTCTGAAAAAAAAAAAAACCGTTGTCTTTGTGGAGAGGTTGAGCCTTTGTCATGGTTTAACGGCAGTGGGCAATTGAGAACCACAGAGCAGCTCACTCCCCCTTCCCAGGCAATGGGGAAGAGAATCAGGAAGAAAGGAAAACTCGTGGGTTGAGATGAAGACAGTTTACTAGGATAGCAAAGGAAGATGATAATAATAACAAAATATAGGGATAATAAGAAATACAAAACAAACTATGTACGATTTCTCACTACCCAAGAACCCGATGATTGATACAACCCATCCCAAACAGCGATCACAGAAACAAAACTGAAAAGAGATCCCAGAACAAGCTGAAGCAGTGAGAGAAAGAGTTAGAGAGATGGCCACCAGCCACCTTCCACTTATATACTAAGCATGACGTTTATGGCATGGAATACTCTCTTTGGCCAGTTTGGGTCAATTATTCTGGCTGTACCCCTCCCAGCTCCCTGCACCTGCACATCAGTGAGACTGGGAAAGCTGGACAGTGTCCTTGATCTCTTTAGCAACCACTAATAACATCAGTGTATTATCAACATTCTTTACGTACCAAATTCCATACTAAATCCAAAATACTTCAGCTACTGGGAAGAAAATTAGTTCCATTCCAGCCAAAATGAGGACAGCGTTGTTTGTCAAAAGTTCCCATTTTCCCTAACTGGTCCTCTGATGTGAAATATTTAGTTAACATATTTCAGTCACTTAATATCATGAAGAAAAAAAAACGTGGAATATGCAGCAGTTTTGTTGGTATCCTTAGCATTAGTACAGACATAAAAAGGATATTCTTGGCCTTACAGAGAAATAATTAGTTAAAGGAGGGAAAATATTATGATGGCATAAAAAATCTAAGCCTTGAGTCACTTTGGATAGGAATACAATTATTAGTGGTTACTGCAGATTCTGCAGATGATATTCTAATGTCCTGTCAGATCACAATTTATTTCATATTCTTAGAGGAGGAGGTACTGTTACACATAGCTTACCTTCTTAGTTTATCTTCTGCCTAGATTCATTGCCCCCTAATAATTCCGTGCTCTCCATTGGTAAAATAGCTGATACTTTCTGACCTCATTTAGGGTGCCTTTCCTTCCTGCCATTCAAGTGAGCTCAGCTCCTCAGAGGCAGAATTGTCTGTCATGATCTTCTGGCAAAGAAAATAAGAGGAGTCTATTTTAATTTTTAGAACAAATGCATTCAGATTTAATTTTGTATTGTGAATACAGTACTTCCGCACAAATATTCCCTTGATGGTTACAGCTGGTCAGGCACAAAATGCCAGCAGCACATCAAATCTCTCCAGCCCTGGCCTTATTTACATTTACAACATGCTCGGTTTTCACATCCATTGGATCCTTTGGCTTTGTTCAGCTGACAAGTAAATGTTCCTATTATCGTACTTTTGATAATGTGGATGCAGTTTCCTGAGTATGCATGCCAGGAGCAGAAAGTAAATTAACCATGATGGAGCACCAATTTGAGGCAGAAGCATTCCCATAAAGGAGTTACCTAAAAGTCAAATTCCTCTAAACTCTTAAGCCAGATTTCATTAGCAGACAAAAATATTAAACATGATGCTGCTTTGTCACTTGGCAAAGCACCCAGTCCCTTTGCTGGCACTCTGTGGGGTGTGGCAGCCTTTTCTGTTATATTTTGCAGTCCAGCAGCTTCCTGGGTTGAGCACACCATGCACAACCACCTCTGCATTTTTAGGAATGTCTCTACTTTGCAGTCTAAAGCTTGATCTGTGCTGCAAGAAGATACCTTTCCCCTTCTCCCTTCTCCATTTTCTCCAGGCTCCCAACATCTCCCTGGTCTTGTAGGTCTTGTCCTTCCTAGCACTCTGGGAAGTGTGTGCTGGGTAGCTCTAAGGGAAGCAGTGTCTCCACCTCTTTGGAGATCTCCACTCAATCTGGCACACGGCAGCCAGTAAAAAGCAAAGAGACATCCTCTTGCCTTAAAGCACAGCCACTCTTTTTATAGTAGGACATACCACACAGTGTGCATAAATTAAACGATGAGCAAACCAGTCAAACTGTTCTAGCATCTTTCACAGTAATACAGACAGTTGAACAGGCATTAGAAAACCTTATTATGAAGCAAGAAAGGATCTGAAACTGTGAAACAAGTGTCTCTGGACACTAAGCTAGTTTGGCCATCAAGTGCCAAACTTCATCACTAGGCTTTAAATATTTCTTCAGTATTTTGTCAAATGGTTTAAAACGTTAGCTTTCCATATAAATTCACATATATTTTTTTCTAATCCACTACATTATGACACATTATCTCATATTTTTGGCTCTCTGGCTGTTTAAATTCAGAATTAAATGTTTTCTTTGTTATGACATCTTGGATCACAGCTGACAGAGTTGAAGCAGATGAATGAAAGGCCATGGGACTGCTTCCCTCAATTCTGCTTATTGATAAATAGAAAATTCATTCTCTTCTTAGCCTCTTCATGTTCGAATGAATATTTCTAATTTCTCCTCATAGAAGTGAAATAATGGGAAAAATGCAACATAAGTCAGCAATGTTCCAGTAGAACCCTCTAATTGTGAAAAAAAAATTATGCAGTGAGCAGCAAAGAGATGTGCTGAGTGTTGCTCCTGAACCTAAGTATCAAAATAGATGTGCTGAGAATGTCGTCTTAAAAAGATTGTGTTGTCCCCATTTGTTATTTCTTTTTGTAATTTATTACCTTTCCCTTACATTGTTCTCTGAGGAGGAAGAAGCAGTTTAGTTTTCAAAGCCTTTAGAGGCTGTAGGTGTGTTTAGGATTAATTCCTGCAGTTCAGCTTCTGGGCTGTGTGCCACCCACAAGGAGTGGCAGCCTGCAGCTAGTAGCCAGTGGGATGATTCCTGCAGCAAGGATAGCACTTCTGTCTCTGAAGAGTCAGAATATGCCTCCTCACAAGGCAAGAGGGCAGAAGACAGAAATGTTCAAGGGGCTGAAGCTTTGTCCCTCCCTTGCCAACGGAATCATGCTGAAACTGCAAACCAAGATATACAGAGGTCTGCACCCTGCAGGAACCCCTCAAGCATCAAGTACACAGGATTTCTTCTCAACCAGTATCACACTAGCAAAGCACGCTCTTGAGGTGATGAAAGAAATACACGATGGGTGCTTTATATTCCAGAGTTATGCTGCTGTTACGCCTCAGAGATTCTGAATGGCTGCATTAAAGCAAACAGCTCTGATCACCATGGCAGAAGGTCCGCAGCAGTGGGAATGTCCATATTACACTGAGGAGGCCCAGAGGTCCAAGACTGGTGAAAATAAGACTCATGTCTTTATATCCTCCTTTGGAAGGTGATCTCATACACAAGATGGGAATAACAAGTAATCAGCACCCAAGAATTGGTCATGTCACTGTTAAGGCTCCTGTATTTGTATTGTGAATATGGTACTTCTGCACAAATATTCCCTTGACGGTTCCCTCTTCTCCAGCTCCCACTATGCAATCTTTCTGTGGAGAAATGGAAGATGTGGGATCCAGACACTGTCAATCTGCTCCTTTTCACAAGCACTAGACTCACATAAACTTTCAAATTTTAAAGTGGCCGTGTGTACAGTCGTTGTGTTGATTACACTGATTTGTTGGTGATACTTGCACTGATTTTGTGATGTGAGGCTGCATGAGACTACAATTACTGTGATTGTTTACTTCTTCCCAATCATCACACTTTCTATTTTAAAAATAGAGTGTAGGTGAAGAAGAGAGCATCATCCAGAGTGATGACAGGCATTTCTACTGGAAATCTCAGTCTGTATCCATGACATTCAGTTAAATGAATCCCAGGAACATGGGAAGTATCTAGAAATCAAAAGCAATTTAAAAAAAATCTCATTGTCCTATTGATTTAGGATGATTCATGTACTCTAACCAATTTGCTTCCTTAACTATTTTCTTTATGTCAAATAGGCAATGCTGTTTTTATTCTTAACAGATCTCATTTCAGCAGACTTCACATTGAGAAAGGAGAAGACATGAAAATATGGAATACAAAGAAAGATCTTGTAATCATTTTTAATGTAAATCTAAAAATAAAGACAGAAAAACATAAGTTAAGTAAAATGTTCAAAAAACACTTTATGTATTTTCAACAACAAAGGAAGGAGCTTTAGTCTCCTGTCAAAGTCTCTTTTTTTTTAGAGACTACACAGGGAAAGCTACATATATTAATTTCTGTTTGATCTCTTTCTTCTGGAAATAAGCTTTTGTGCCCCTGCAGCCAGACCTCAACCTCCGTATTATTTTCTCTACTCTGGCAAGTCTTCCCAAGTTCTGTTACCTCTTCCTCATCTGCATAACGTCCATTGTTGATTTAATCTACTTTCTCGGTTTCAGTCACCACATACGCCTAAAAACAGTCATACACATTTGTCAGCTGCAAGTGTATCTTGTATTTCAGCCTTTTCCCTGTCGTTGCCTTTTTCTCACCCTGTACTGAAGGGTTGCTGCGAACTCAATCTGCACACATTTACAAACTTATCATAACCATTCCTCCTGTTCTCCTCCTCTGTTCTCCATTTTGTCTTCTGCATTCCCTCGGTCTGCACAAGAGAAGAAAATCACAAAAAGAGAAAGACTCAAACAACCCTTTCATTATACAAAGTAAACTCACAGTCTTATGCTCTGACAGCACTGCTCTGAGAAACTTGCTGATTTTCTGGAGAATTTCCTTTGCTGTTTTATCCTCGACAGTCCTGTGCCCACCTTTTCATATTTTAACAGAATTTGATGAAAAAACTCTTTTCTAATCAAAACCACATGCAATGTACTTTTTCTAAATTCTGTGTTTTAAATTTCTAAGCCAAAATCATCCTGTTTTCAAACTGAAATGGAAGTAGCATACCAGCTGAATGAAAAGAATCTGTGTTTTTTGGAGTATGTGCCGAAACTGTTGGAGTCCTAAATTTTAGGGGTTTGGCTTTCTTCTAGGAATGCTTTGATTTCATGTTAAATGTTGTATTCTTGGGCAGACTACTGGAGAAGAAATGAATTGCAGGGATGAGAGAGAAAGGCTCATTTGGCAAAGTGGCATGTAACAGTACATCTGCTTACCCTGCTTAAGAGCGTGACGGGATCTGCTGCATACTGAAATGAAAGCTAGTTAAAAATACTGCAGTGTGTCCCGCTTTTGTCCAAGTGCATTAATTCTTATTTGTAGGAATAGACACAGGACAAAAGAAATAAAATTGTATTAAATCTCTGAGTGTTTCAAACTTTGTGTTGGCATTCATTCCTAATTGAAAGAGTTCCAGTCAGTTTTGTACAGATTCTGCCTTGATGACAATAATTATTAGCTCACAAGAAAATGCCTACTTGTATAATGCAGGCTGTAATACATCATCTTTTTCCCAGGCAGCTGCTCTTTTTCTTTCCTCTGAATACATCCAGGCAGATTTTTGATAGCTGCAGCCTGCAGCCAGCTTTTGTTTTTCCTGTGGGGAAAGTCAGGAAAGAAGGTGGAATCAATGACAAATGGATGCTGGAGAGTAATCTGAGTCCAGGGGTGGGGGAGGAAGGAAGAATTATCAGCTATTTTAAAACAGAAAAAAAAAAAGGAGTTACAGAGCAACTGCAGACGTAGACACGTGGGCTGAGGATGGGGGCTGAAATCAAAGGGGTTGAGGGAGGTCTAGGTGGGAAGCTGAGGGTTGGGAGGAGATAACAGGACAAATGTGGGGACTGTGGTGAGGAAGAGGGTGCAGTCCTGCAGTCAGAAGGGCAGGCACCAGTACGTGCTGAGGGCTGATCAGCTGGAAATCAGTTTTGCAAAAAAAGGACCTGAGGGTCCTGGTGGACACCAGTCTGAAGATTAGCCAGCAATGTGCCCCTGAGGTAAAGGTGGTTAACAGTATGTAGGGCTGTGTTAGGAGAAGGAATGTTGCCAGCAGGTAGAGGAAGCTGATCCTTCCCCTCTCCTCAGCAGTGGTGAGGCCACACCTGGCATGCTGGGTCCAGTTCTGGGCTCCCCTATACAAGAGAGATATTGAGTCAAGTGAAGGACCGTAAATATTAAACAATAGCAGCATTACTTATATGAGGAGAGGCTGAGAGAGCTGGGACTGTTCAGGCTGGAGAAGAGAAGGCTCAGTGGGATCTCATCAATGTTTATCAACACCTGAAAGGAGGGTGCAAAGAGGACAGAGCCAGGCTCTTTTCAGTGGTGCCCAGTGGGAGGATCAGAGTCAACGGGCACAAACAGAAACACAGAGGAAATAGGTTCCCTCTGAACATCAGGGAATGCTTTTACACTGCAAGGGTGACTGAGCACTGGCACAGGTTGCCCAGGGAGGTTGTGGAGTTTCCAATCTTGGAGATGTTCAAAAGCTGCCTGAACATGGTCTTGGGCAACAAGCTTTGGGTGGGCCTACTTCAGTATGGGGGTTGGACCAAATGACCTCCAGAAGTCTTTTCCAACGTCAGCCCTTCTGTGACTATGAATCCTGGGGAGAAGGGGTTCTAGGAGCAGAGCTTTAGTACAGTTATGGTATGTGAGTTCAAATTTGGGGAGCTAATAGATGGGAACACTTGAGGGTTTGTGTTGTAAACAGTAACCTGGAGGTCAGGAAGTGGAAACAAGAACCAGGGATTGTGGCAGGGAAAGATGAGTATTAAATTATGTTATTGTTATTTCTGTCTCGGGGACAGATCAACTCAGATAATTGTCCTCTTCCATTGCATAACACTGAAAGGCACAAGAGCTAATTTGCCACCTCTCTTTTACAGTTAAGAGCATGAGAGCTTTGTACTTAATCTCAAATAGTTTGTTAGAGCAGTCATATGGGCCTACCATACTCCTGACAACATGCTCATATGCTTTCATACACATACACACACACACATACATGTGTGTGTGTAATTGCATACTTCAGAGTTGAAGACATTGCACACTGAACTTAAAATAATGTTTATTACACTGACTGCAACACAGCAACTTCAACAACCAAAAAAACCCATAAATTGTTGTTGTTACCAGTAGTGGTACATTTCTGAAAGTTTACTTGAAGTAAATCTGACAGGCAAAACCCAAATCCACAACTTCTTTTCCATTTTATCAATTTTTGCCCTGACATATGATGATTCTTCTAATGCTGATTTGTTGTTCTTAACTGTGATTTTTAAAGTTTTGCCTTGGTTTAATTTCTTTTTTTAACTTCCTGTTGCTTTAACTCACTTTAATTATTATTTGTATGACAAATATATCTTAACCTCCTTGAGACGCAGGGATTTATTACCACAGCAATTTCTTGTGATAAACAGTTGTATAAATGGACAAATGAATTTTTTCTAAGAACAACACTGGGGAGACATCAGTGAAAAACGTCAGCCACTGTGTTTCTTTTACTGGGAAATTAGTACCCATTTCTTCTGTGCCCTATTTCTCTCCAGTTTTCAATCATTATTAATACTTGATTACTGAATTATTGCAGCTTCTTATTTTTCCAGACAATATCAGCCTCAAATGGGCTCAATACTGCAGACATGTAAAAGGAAAGGCCTAAAAAAAGTAAAAATCTAAAGAAAGTGTTCCTCTTACCTGTTTTCTCTCAAGTTCTCACAGCCTTACAGAAAACTTTCTCATCTAATCAGGACACAACAACCTACATGATGTCCCAAAAGCCAGATATCTTATACTTCTGCAGTGCTGCTTTTCACTTTTCTGAAAAGTCCTCTGGCAGGCTGTCTCATGCAGGATGCCAGATGACTCTTGAAGCATAAAATACTGAGACCAAGACAATATCTTAAGGAGTCAGAGAAGAACAGGGATGGGTGGAACTGCATGGGATGCAACCATGGTGAGATAAAAGTGTTGGCTCATTCCCAACATCAGGCCACAATTCCTGAGCCGAGATGGTGGCAGGAGGATCCTAGTATTTATAATAGAAACCAGTACAGCTCTATCCCTTAAAGTGGTGAAGAAAAATCCATGGAATGTCCAAAGTCATTGAGTGAAACTAACTCTGGGAAGAATGGCCTGGCCTGCCTAAAGCAATGTCCTAGAGAGCTCAGTGATCTACATGGAATATAGTAGGGAAAACATATATTGCAAGAGGAAAGAGGCACCATGAAATGCATCAAAAATACATTTTTGTGCTGAGGGGACATAGTGGCTGCAGTTGCAGCATGGTAATGACAGGTTTTTTTAAGAAGCCAAGCTAGTTTTAGAAATATGAAGTTCTTTCAACTTATCACCCAATAATTCATGAAATAGGCTTCAGATCTCACTGCTCTTTGTAGTCTTGCCAGACACACCTCAGAAGACTACTTAAGAATAGCAAATAGCATGATAGATTTACTGAACTACTTGGTGAATTCTTGGCTTGCTGAGGTAAGGAAACGAGGCCCAGTGGGGATGACATATTGGTCACCCTGGGACTGTTTCTGCAAATCAGAGTGGTACTTTTCATACAGCTGTGGTGCACCACTGCTGCTGGCTGTTGTCTTAGGGGACACTGCTCTTAATATTGAGAGAAGATGATGAAAGCCCCTTATATTTGGGGAAGGGAACATGTTTACAAGCGGTACCTTTGTACTGTTTAAAGGGATATGTCTGCAAAATAAAATTAAGCAGAGAGATGAAGGAAGAGTGAAAATACCGTTGTGAAGGGTAAAAATTCTCAACTGTGACTCTCTCATACTGAATTTCAGATAGCAGCCTAAGCAGCAGAGTCTGATTTATTCTTAGCCATTGAAGTAATACAGGCAGTAAATTAACACAGTCTTACTTCAGGGAAAGCATATAAATTCTCTGGAGCACAACCACAAAATGTGAGACAATGCTCCATTAGGGTGGCAATCTGCTCCCTCAGCTATGCGCGGCCTTTTTCAGTCAGGGTTTACCACCATTGACTGCAGATTTGCAATGAAGATTTCAGATGCAGAACTACATGTCATTCTTCCTGGTTCAAGCTCATGGGGCAGATGCAAATATTTGAAGGATACACGCATAGTAAAATCTATATCCGTATTACAGAGTGCACAAAATTAGTGAGTCCTGTAGAATTCTGAATATTTCTTGGACAAAGTATACCTGAGGTGGATGCTGAATGTCTAGCTGCAGTGCGCTCACCCTGTTGTGCATCAGAAAGAAACAATTAGAGGAGATTTCAGTACCCTTACCTCACACTGAAGTGACCTCCACTAAGCGTCATCCACAAAGGAAGGAGCAGATTCAGTTTTCAAAACTTCAAAGCATGACTAGGATCAAATCTAGGGCCTGGATCTGGATAGAAAGTTTTGCAGTTCACACCATTGGCCAAATTACAGACCTGAATTTCATGGCTATGAAAGGGTTTGGATTTAGGATTTATAGTAAAATACTGCATAAAAGCACCTGAAATAATAGCAACCTAAGGGATGTGATAAACATTGGTGATTAACATTGATGTCCCATCCCTGGAAACATTCAAGATCAGGTTGGATGGAGCTTTGAGCAACCTGATCTGGTTGGAGATGTCCCTGCTCCTTGCAGGGGGGTTGGACTAGATGGCCCTTGAGGCTCCCTTCCAACCCTAACCATTCTATGATTCTATGATTCTATTAAGCAGGTCCCAGACTCTAACAGGACAGGATTATTATCCCTGTGTTTGTACTGTTCCTTTGCAGCATTCCTGCAAGCTTCACATATTATAGTGATTCAGAAGTTGTTACAGTAAAGGCCAGCTGGCACAGACTTGAAGTTTTTTCAGCTGATCCAGTTGTCTTTTCCTGGCCCTGTGTTAGCCTTTGTCTCTTATTTGCAGAGGACTTTGTCTTTCTTTTTGGAACTACAGCATTCTGATAGTTGCTTGATGCTGAACTTACTTTGATTTATCCACTGGATAAAGCCATGTTACATATCAGATGTAGCCAGTAGGTCTGTATTATCTTGACTTTTCTCACACAGTAATTATCACTGCACCTACGCTACCTCAACCAACTTGGACGTGTTTCTAGCTCGGTTCTCCATTCTGTTGTCTAATGTGTTGTCTTGTTCCCAGGAGGTATTTTAGTGAGTGATCTCACTGAGGGAGACCACGGACACTACTGGACTGTGAGGATGAGCAGGCTAGAAGAGTAGACTTGATAATACTGCATGTGGACTCTAGCAAATATTTTCAAGAAAATTCTCTGCTACAAGATGAACATCAGCTCTCCTTTCCCACATTGAAGTGGCTGGTAGTTGTGCTTTCTGCTATGATGTGCATCAAGTATAAAGTGTCAAGTAGTACAGGATGTGCTTCTGAAGATATTCACAGAATCTTGCTGGGTGTCTTGGTGACATCCACAGTCTGTCTCTAAAAAGGGTAGACCAAGGATTTGATTTTCTCTAAAAAGAGTAAAACAAGGATCTGATTTTCTTGAATACAGTCACTTGATGTGTGTCACCAGAGAAAGGAGCTTATTTTCTCTTTTGCCATGTTCCTGCTGAGAGATGCACAGATTAAAAAAAAAAAAGAAAAGATAGTTTACTAGATATCCTGGAGATTCCTCAAAAAATAAAAAAGTCTCAAAAATATAAAACAAGAACAGAATTAAAAATAAATTGAATGTTTTGGTCAGGCCTACTAGGTAAGATCTCAGAGAGCAAATGTTTAAATTTCTTAGTGCCACAAAGAATGAAATCTAATTATGAAAAGTAGTACTTTTTTTGGTTTGAGACAATAAAAAATCAGTACTGACCTCTGTTTCTACAGCTGAGTTAACGGTTTACAGGTTTAAAACCAACAGTACAGTGAAGGAAATTAATGATATGTGGCAACAAAGAACAGACGTACAAAAGCTTACTTATTCCTTGCATCTGCAGTTATCAGGAGGAGCACAGAAATAAATCTGCCCCAGGAGGTTGCAAAGCATGGAACAAGCACAGGGCTAGTGATTCTAGCTTTGGTCTATGCATGCTGAGGCTTCAGGAGATGGTCTTCAAGGAGGATGAAGTGTTCTGTGTTGTGCTGAGAAAGGACAGCACATGGTGAAGTGGGAATAACAGCTAAAGTCTGCACTCAAATAATATGATGATCTGGCAACCCAAAAATTGCAAAGAAGGTCAGGATACAGAAACTTCAAAGTCAAATTAGCAAGTTAAGAAGATGTAATGATTAAAAATAGGTGCTATTACCTACTATTTATAATTATTAATTGAATGCTTAATTAAAGAGAGTTGATGAGTTTGGTCATCTGAGTTCCACTGTCTTTACACAGAAAACTGATTAAGAGTTATTCATGTTATGTCCAGATAGGCAGTTTAACAGAGGTTTGTTTTCACTGTTTTAACTATTTCATTTAGAACATGAAGAAAAGCATACTTAACATTCTGCATGTGAGCTACTTTGTGGCCCCACTAGTATGCCATGCATGGTTAAAGAACATGTCTTTGCATATTAAAAAGGCATTTTCTATAAATTTATACAAAGATTCACTGGACAATTAACTCACATTTCTTCTTGCTGCCATTGGGATATGACACTGTTGAAGATTACTTCATCTTCAGAAGGTGAATTTTGGAAGTTGCAATTTGGTAGCAGGTTTGGCCAGAAAATGGTTACTTGATTTTACACAAAAAATAGTTTTTGACATCTGTTTCACAAAAAAAATCCCTACAATATTAGGTTTTCATTAAGAAGTTCTGGGTGGAGAAAGAAACCAAAGTAATGATGTTCTTTAAGGATGTACACTGACTGATTTTTTTTTTTTTAATTTTCTTGCTGGCTCTTTTTTCTTGTGTTTGATTAAAATATTTACTGGACCAGAGAGAGATTGAATTACTAATTAAATGTCTTTGTTTGGGATCTAGGAAGCCACTGGAGCAGATAATGACAGAAAATACTCCATTAAAAATATACTAATTTTTCAAATTAATAGCTTGACACCAACTCCAGTCAAATAGAAACCTGAAATTACCACTGTGATAACTGAAAAATGACTTAGGTACCAATAACAGAAAGTCTCACTAGAAAACTTTAGGCTGAGATTGAAAATCATTGTTAGTAACAATGTCATGAAGAACAGCTCCAAAATATTTATTATATTTAATATTGTACCATTCCTTATGCTATATACACACTGATGGACACCTGGTTATCTATTTAAGTAAACTTCTGATTACTTTATTTGCATATAGGCTATTATATTCATGGAGTTTAACATTCAAAGATTCTAACAGTTGGGGCAGGCAAATACAATCGTGGTTTTTAAGGGAGACAGAGGGAGTTCTGTTAAGCATTTTAAACTGGCAAAACCTGTCTATCACATTATAATTGGCTCTAATTAATACTGCCAGAAGCTACAGCTATAAAAATCTTTACCAAACACTGAGTCACACTTAAAGTAGTGCAAAATCCTTCTCTTGCCCAAGCAAACATTAGAGAAAATAACTTCCAACGTATTCCTTAAAACTGAGAGCTGATTGATAAGTGAAGACAAACTTATGAGCATAGAAGCCATTTTGTTGAAATGTAGGATATGCTGTATTTTCTTAAATGGTCAAAATAAATGTGAAAATTGGTAAATTATATTACATACATTATGCATATATATATGTTTAACCAGAATAGAAGAGTTAAGCACCATCCATAAAGATGGAAAAGCGGGACGTGAAGAAGTGTGCCTATGTAATGAGACAGTGTTGTACTCCGCAAGATAATTCAGCCAGCACTGAGGCACATGAAAACAATGGTGCAAAACAAACATAATGTAAAAAACTTTAGCCACCATGCACAGAAACTTTGTCTGATCAGAAAGGCAGACAGTGCCCCTGCCCAAAGACATTTCAAAAAGAAACTGGCAGCTGCTGGGGGCTGGAGACACACTCTCTACACAAAACAGGGGTACCAAAACCTCTCAGGACTGTGGCCCAGGGACACTGGGCAGGCACTGGGGAAAGAAGCGTCCCACTCTACTGGGAGAAAGCTTTGGTTTTAATAGATGAGACTGGTACTTCCCAC
>WHYT01015471.1:61795-91700 GCA_009806455.1 Tetrax tetrax | reverse complement strand
GGAAAGGAAGGAAAGGAAGGAAGGAAAGGAAGGAAAGGAAGGAAAGGAAGGAAGGAAAGGAAGGAAGGAAAGGAAGGAAAGGAAGGAAAGGAAGGAAAGGAAGGAAAGGAAGGAAAGGAAGGAAAGGAAAGAAGGAAAAATATTCATCTCCAAATCTGCAGTTGAAATGAATTTTAGAAGGTTTGTGGACACACAGCTATCTCCAGCCTTCTGCATAACAAAGGCAAAAAAAAACCTGACTAAACAAAACAAGCTTTTAAAGTACTGTGTATCGATAGCTCTGGATACAATGTGAGAAAGTTAGTCAGCATCATTGGAGAATGCCATTAAAATGACAAGATCAAACCTGATAGCAGCAGGATACTCAGTACAATGAAAGATAATGCCATTTTTGTAGTGCATTTATTATTCCAGATACATTTAGCTAAACCACCCTGGGAGGAACAAATGAAAATGCAAATATGTAGGCAATTTTAAATAAGGTTTAGTTAGAGACTGAATAGCCTGATTTATTTTCTTAGGTATTTAAAAGAGAAGCATGGTAGTGTAGGTGAAATAATTTAAAAAATAACTGTGAGACTTGATGCTGGAAAAAATAATTTTATAAGGAGCGATGTGCATTTGTATGTGTGAATACGATATATTTATGTGTGTGTATATGTGCATGCATACTTTTAGGCCATCAACCTTGGAGATTAATTAAAATTAATGGAGAATCAAGGGTATGAAAATAATTAGTGTAGCATCAATTAATTCACAAGCTCTGTAGCTCTCCTGAAGCTTAAAAACTAGAGCAACCTGATCCTGCTATTGCAATCCCACTTGCAAGGTAAAAGTTATATATAAATTACAGAGACGCAACAAGAAACCCAAATAAATTCATTATTATTCAAGAGAGGACATGATGCTCAATGAAAGAGACCTAACTAGTGGCCCAAATGGCTAATGAAAAAAGCTGTCATCACTGAAAACTTCTTCAGCCTAACTTGCCAGTAGACGTGCACACACTCCAAGGCAAAGAGTCCTTTATTCCCTGACCTTACCGTAGGACAGAGGTTGTAGGTCCTAGACAAAACCACTCAGTGGATAAGGGATTGGCTGGATGGCCGCACTCAAAGAGTGGTGGTCAACAGCTCAGTGTCCAGGTGGAGACTGGTGACGAGTGGTGTTCCTCAGGGATCGATATTGGTTCCAGCCATGGTTAACATCTTTGTCAGTGATGTAGGCAGTGGGATAGAGTGCACCCTCAGCAAATTCACTGATGACACCAAGCGGTATGGTCGACATGTGGAAGGGGATGCCATCCAGAGGGACCTTGACAGGCTGGAGAGGTGGACCCATGCAAACCTCATGAAGTTCAACCAGGCCACATGCAAGGTCCTGCACATGGATCAGGGCAATCCCAGGCACAAATACAGGCTGGGTGGAGAATGGATTGAGAGCAGCTGTAAGGAGAAGGACTTGGGAATGCTGGTGGATGAGAAGCTCAACATGAGCTGACAATGCACACTTACAGCCCAGAAAACCAATCGCATCCTGGGTTGCATCTAAAGAAGCATGGCCAGTAGTTTGAGGGAGGTGATTCTGCCCCTCTACTCTGCTCTGGTGAGACCCCACCTGGAGTACTGTATCCAGTTCTGGAGCCCCCAACATAAGAAGGACATGGACCAGTTGGAGTGAGTCCAGAGGAGGGCCATGAAGATGATCAGAGGGCTGGAGCACCTCTCCTGTGAGGACAGGCTGAGAGAGTTGCGGCTGTTCAGCCTGGAGAAGAGAAGGCTCTGGGGAGACCTTATAGTATCCTTCCAATATCTAAAGGGGGCCTACAGGAAAGACAGGGAGAAACTCCTCAGCAGGGCCTGTTCAGAGAGGATGAGGGGTAATAGAGTGGGGACTGAATGGACAATCCATTCTCCATTATCAGGGAAGGACCTGAGCTGCTAAGATAATAGCATAGCTGTTATCAAGGAATATAGAGTGGAACAGCCATCTCAGAACTTTCCTCAGGATGATTAACTCTGAGAAAGGCAGAGATCCATGAAAGAAAGGAGAAGCAAGGTTTGTTACTTAGCATAAAAGATCAACCCCTAACTACATGATCCAAGAGAGAGAGAACTCTCCCCACCAAGTATCGACATCAACATCAATCGTGAAGACCAGAGGGACGCTGCCTGGATCTGGGACCATAGGGACTCCTTGGACCCATCGTGGTAGCTATAATCCTCTTTTCTATCTTTACTCATCTTTCCTTTCCATTCCCTTTTACCTATTGCGTGTCACTTTAGGGGCAAAATAATAAACTTTGTGCTATTTGATTGAAGGTAACCCCTTTGGCGTGTTCACCTTAATTTTGCACTTTGAGATCGCAGTAGAAGAACCATCACAAGTCCCGAGTGGACCGTAACAAGCTGTGAGACTCGAGTTTCTTCTGAGATATACCTAAACATCTTCCTGAACTGGGAACTTAGGATGAGCAGCACTCTGTCTATCTATCCTCTGGATCCCTGCTGGCCTTCATCAGGAAGAAATGCACAAAGGCTCTGCATTATGAACACTGTCAGACTCCTGAAATTGCCCTGCATCCTTCTGCATTTCTAACTTACAACTCCACATTCCCAGTGGGACTGTCCAGACATCATTCTTCTCCTCCTTCCTTCAGCAAGCTGGGAAGAAGCCAGATGATTCTCAGAGACTTTATTTGCTCTATGGGAGAGCAGTACCCCAAAATACAATAGCATAATTCATCAACTCCAGTATTCCTGGGTCTGCAAAATACTTGGAGTGTTTGCCATTGGAAGTACAATCACACATAAACATATGTAGTTTGCTAATAACATGCAGGAAAATAAAGTAAAATAGGCAATATATTTTGATGAGTTTTAAAGAATATACATTGTTCCATCGTAAGACTCAGTGTAAATGTTATGTTGAAACCCATTATTGAAATGCCTAACACACATTTTTTGCTACATTAGGTTTTTTAAGAGTTCGTTTAACAGTTATTCATAGTATTCAAGATTTCAGTTGTTATGCTTTATACAATTTATAATGTATCCCCATCTCTCACTACAATTTGCAATATTCAACTGAAATATTTAAGAAAACCTATAGCAAGCCCTCTCTGAACTTGACTGAGAGCTATTAATACCTATCTATAATTGTATTTTACATGCAATTTCCTTGAGGTTTAACTTTCAATGTAATGCTAAATAAAATTAGATACTCAGCCCTGTTTCAAAGAATTAATGTAAGAGTAAGTAAAAAAAAGAATTTAATAAAACACTACTTTAGTATTCCCTAATTCTCTCTCATAGTTAGAGCCTTTGTAAATTAAACTAATTAGGCAAACCTGCTCATATAAACACATTTTGGCACCTGGAGTTTCATCAATCATATTTTATTCCTTTTTTTCACTCCTTAGCTCTGGGAAATAGGAGCTAAATCATCCGTAAGTAAAGTCGATGTGTGTTAGATTTTGCAAGCCTGTATTTTCACAGTGTAGCCAGCTGGAAGTCTTGCAAATGATGGTGTGCAGTACTAGTAGATACACCGTCTATTTTGAAATTTGACCCCACAAGAAAGGCAAAGAGCAAGTGGCACAGAACGGGATACATGATCTCACTTGTATCAAGAAGCATGAGTCCTTGGATACAGTCATTAGCACCTGTCTATAAAAGTGGATCTGTTTTCCGTTAGAACTGTTAATCATTGTAAACTGCTTTAGGCAGAGTCACTAAAATAGAAATGCTAAGGTCCAGCCATTGAACCGATATGGAGACTTGGCAACTTTGTACACAACAAATATTCTTGCAAGATCACAGACTTCATAGCAAGGAGTTATGGATCTTGTTTGTATGACAACTCTCGTTTGGGGGTTTGGGGTTCTGAGTTATGACCTCAGTCTCTTGCATCCTTGCACAAACAACTTATTCTCATATTATTACTGGAGGTCACAAAACAACATCCTGCAAAGACAATCAAACTGGGTCTGATTAGTCAGTTTGCATGGAGCTCTCTGTCAAGCTCTGCACTGCTTTATCATCTTTTTTGTGTTCCTTCCTTTTCCTACCTATTTAGTAACTTGGTCATGTAGTAACATTAAGAAATGTTTCATTTCACAAGTGATTTCCCTGGCAAAGAGTTTAATTTTTATAGTATATGTTACTAATTACCTAAATTAAATTTAGCAAGATCAAATTTCAGGGTGGCCTAAAGTCAACAGAACCTGTGTTGCTATAGCACTGTCTTGTACCCACCTTGGTTGGTAGCCACATATCATTGTGTGCTCCCTGGCAGCAGCCTCAGTGCTCATGTAAGCGAGTGGCGAGTGGTCAGGAAACTCATTTATCTGAGTACTTGCCCTCTTTGGTTTTGTTTTGCTCTTTTAAACGGTGACTCTTCTACAATATTTTTGTGATTAGACAGTCTGGCTGACAGATGGCCAAATCAGCTAAGTCAATCCCTCTCTAACTATCAAAAAAAAACCTGCAAGTAAAGGATGCCATTTCACATGGAGATTATTTAATGGAAAATTAACCACCTGCTGCCAGTAAGCTTCTCATTGATTAACTTCCATGGAGAAAGTCATGGCTGCAGCACTGATTGCTGACATTAGTTGTGTTTGAGCTGAGCAATAATACTTCTTTAAATCCAGGACAGCCTGGATACTAGCAATAACTAAGGATTGTTAGTGATGTTGACGGCTCTTTCAGAGTAGGAATCTGTTTTAGGTGATAGGCAGAGGGGCATAGATGGTGCTGCTTGTCAGCTGTATACAGATTCAGTTTAGAAGAAAACTGATTGTATGGGAGCTATGTGAGGGATCTGTAGCAGGTCAGTGCTAGAAAACAGGTTACTAGCCTTGAAGCAGAATATTGTATTCTTCAAAAGGTTAGAAGATGGCAAACATTTTATGCTGTGCATAACTTTACCTAAAGATTATTCAAAACTAATAGAAAATTTAATCTTTGTTCTTCTCATTTTACTCTAACAATAAAATCCAAGAAAACTTCAATTTTCCCTGAATGAAGAAATTACATTCCATGTAAGTTCTTCCTGCTGTCAGTTTCTTGCCCAGAATTGGGCTGAGAGAAGTAACACACATCCTTTAGGACTATGATATTGAAGAGTAACTTTGATCTGAAAGGAGCCTGTCAAACCATTACCACAGCAGCAGAACATGTTCTTATCTGCCATTCTGCCACCAGGAAGCTGCACATGACCTGCATGTTCCTGCTTCAGCGTTACTGTCTGGAAAAATAAACACATATTGAGTTTTGAATGTTTCAGATCAAAGACCTCTGACAGACATTAAGAAAGAGGGTCAAGTAAGCAGAGAGATGTTACACAGTCCTGTATTAGTTGTATGCCGTTAGGTTTGTGGAGTTCAGTCTTAATAATACTATGGCTGCCTGATTACTTACACACTGTGCTGTTTGGCAACAGCACTCAAAAGAGCTTACGGGGTAGAGGAATATATTTATGTGAGTATTTACGCTCCTGCTGTCTCAGCTTGGAAAACAGACACAGCTAGTCCATCAATGGCTTTGCAGAAATTAAATAACCTTGCAGTTTGGCTGCTATGGAACACCTGGAAAATATCCCTGAGGATAGTCAGAGAGCACTTGCAACACAGTCTTATTGCTAGAACATATACAAAAGATAGCATAATAAGAGCTGCAAAGATAATTCACACATACACACACACACTGAACAGAAGGTACACGGTTCCTGTTAAGAGACAATTTTATTTAATCTGTTGGAAGAGTCTACGTTATTTCCTAGGTATGAAAAAAGTTTACTTCAACTGTTTACTTTACCTCATAAGAAAGATGATCATAACTCTCTCTCAGAATCTCAGATCAATGTCTTATTATAGCAAAGGAGAAAACAGGTTCCTGAAACAGGAACCCAGATCTCAGCCTGAAGGAAAGGGTGGCCATGAACTTGAGAAGGCATCAAATCTTGCCTGATACGAACATAAGGAACAAAAGCAGGAGGAGAAGAAACATCCCAAGATGAACCAGGAGTCACAGGCAGCATACTGTGACACAGTGCTCCACGAGAAACTGGCAGCGTAGAGGCAGAGAGCTCAGGAATTGTTTAGCACCAAAGAGTGTGATACAGCATCCATGTAAAGGCAAATGAGAGTAACCAGAGTGTAGGCACTCTGTTTTGGAAGACAGAAAGTTTATTAGCACGGGGCAGCTTGTGATGTAAAGGCTTCTGGGCCCAAACACGTGCTCCGCATTGTTTAGCTTACAAATCTAGACACTGAGAAAATGTTGTGTCGCAGTTAGTAACTGCTTTATTTTTTTTTATTTTTTCATCTCTAGTTGTATCATTTATGCCCCTGCTTCAAAGGTATTTACACTGCCTACCTAGACCGCTATTCCTAAATTCCACTGATTTTAAGCAGAACTGGACATGTATACACCTTGAAGAGGAATGAATGAGAAGAATTTGGTGCTTATGGAGGTTGAGCAAGAGGTCAGCTGGACTACGTGCAAGAAAAAACTGAACAGAAGGCTTGGGGTAAGACCTGTCACAGTTTGAGGTTCAGAAGTCCAGTGAGGACTGGTGTGAGGAGAATAACTAAATGAGTTCCAGCCAAGGCAATACTTTCACACTTCTGCTACCTTACCACAATAAACAATAAAAGTCAACAATAAAATCCCTCTTGTGACTCATACGAACATTTCTTTTATGCAACTATACCCCTCTGTGTGCTTCCTTCCCAAAGGAGGGGGTTTTACACATGCCTGTAAAAACACAAGCATGAAAATTAGATCCTCCATAAAAAGCTGCAGAAAGCATAAAAATTATTATTTTCCAAGTGGTTCTTATTTTTTAGAATTTATGGCACACATAGGAAAGCCATTGGCTCATGTTGTGCCACACGTGAGAAAAAAAATGTACATATTTTAAAAGCAAGGGTCATTAATAACTGAATAACCACTAAAGAATGCTGGGTTATACATTTCTCAAAGTCTTCCAAAACTTCTAGGAAGACATGACTGACACCACTTGATTGAATCCATCAATACAGCAGTCGATAACCATACTGTTGCATAACTGTGAAGTCTACAAAGAAAAAGGCCAGGTTTAAAGGTCTCTTGTGACCTTAAGATTTATGAAAACTACATTTTCAAAAGGGAGCAATATTGACACAGCATGAAATAGGAGAATTTCTTTAAAGCTATAACTTAAAACTACTTGAGAACTTTTAAAGAAAAGTACGAGCTTTCAGACATCAATTGTTTTATACCTATTGGGGAAAAAATATAAGAAAATATATATATATAAAATCAGTTCCCACTGTGGAATATCCTAAAATCATAGAATGGTTTGATTTGGAATGGACCTTTAAAGGTCATCTAGTTCAACCCCCCTGCAAGGAGCAGGGACATCTTCAACTCAATCAGGTTGCTCAGAGCCCCATCCAGCCTGGCCTTGAACTTTTCTAGGGATGGGGCATCAACCACCTCTCTGGGCAACCTGTTCCAGTCTTTCATCACCTTCATTGTAAAAAATTTCTTCCTTATGTCTAATCTAAATCTACCTCCTTCTGCTTTAAAATAATTTCCCCTTGTCCTATCACAATAAGCCCTATTATGAAGTCCATCCTCATATTTCTTATAGCCTCTTTAAGTACTGAAATGCTACAATAAGATCTCTAATGTTCTCCTGTGTTAATTTGAATATATCATATTTTTCTGTCATATTTTGCATTTTTTTGTGGTATCATCTTTGAATCTTTTCGAGAAAAAAAAAATGTTTTCCTCTTCTCTATTCAGTGTGTTGCTACTTTCTAATCGGCCTGAAATGATTTCCTCTGATTCGCTTCCTCACTCATGCAGCTGAGTCTTGTTTGCTCTCTTGTTTCTGCAGCTGCAAAAATCAAAAAGAAATCTTTTCTACTGTAAAAGTACAGCTATGGGAAGATGGAGGAGGCACATGTTACTTCTAGAGACTCCTGTATAAATGGTAGCAGTGCAATACAAGTTCTCTGCAAGAAGGAAACTGGATACGCTGCTTATATTTCTGCCCAAATTCATCAACTGCCTAATTCTCAGGACTGCAAAGTACTAGTGAACATGGTTTAGGCTTTTGAGGTAGGAATAAATAATGGCATAAATATAGCATGGGAGACAGCTACTGAAGTAAACTGCAACAAGGAATATTCAAGATAGGATCTTGGAAAAACATCTTTTGATGATCATGATAGTGAAGCAGCTCGGATACATAGCACATCCCTTGAAGATGGAAGACAGATGTCCCCTGAGAATAGGTTAGGGAAATGTTCTTTGGCATTGACCTAGCTTTAGCTGTCTAGCTGCTATTAGGAATAGGATGAAGTAGAAGACTGCAAGAGTCCTTCCAGCCCTGTGATCCTCTAATCCCTCATTTCCTAGAATTTAGTCATTAATAAAATCATTACTGTTGCTCACTTGACCTTAGAGGCCTCCTCCCACACTTACTTATTCAAGCATGGTCTGGTCACATACATCTGTGTAGCAATTATAAGAGCAATTGCACCTGTAAGAGTCTAAAGGGAAGACTGATTGTAGCTTGCATAAGTCTGGTTGAGACTTCAGCCCTCTCTCCTCCCCTCTCAAGCTTTTTGGTTTTGTGTATTGTAATGTATTTTATAGAAATACACTACTCTCATGCTCTAAACCAGAAGTTTCACCTCAGTCACCACCTTAGTGTGTTAAAATACAATTCAAAATAAAAGATTAAGAAGATAGTTTGAATGTTTTCTTTATCTCCAAACTAAAAGACAGGTGGTCTCCCAAAACCAGATGTAGTAAATTTAACACAAGCCTGAAGTTAGCTTGCTGGCTGCAAAACCTTTAGCGGGTTGCTTGTATTATCCTCAGCTGTAAGCATCGAGGCTGTACTGTGGTAGTGCTGCCCGCATCCTTGCACACTGTATTTTTTTCTGATCAGCTTTTCATCTGGTAAAGATAAACAGCGAATTACAGCTGATATCAGAGTTCAAAATTTGCTTTTTTTGTGTGACTGGGGTGAATCGCACTATAATCTGTCACAGACTACCTATAACCTTGAATCCCTGTTTGGAGCTGTCAGCCGCTCCTTGTCAGAAGCTGGTGACGGGTACTTGGTGGCTGTGCTTGGTGAGCAGGTGCTCTGCTGAGGGTTTTGGAGGATTAAGTGACCATAACTTTCATTACTGTCTCATAACTGCTTTCAAAATTTATGAAACTTGAAAGAGACTTTCAACAGCTAAGGCAAATGAAGGCCCAGAGGAATATTTACTTTGAAAACAAAATGTCTGTACTGGTTTCTTAACTTCCATGCATGAGGCAGAAAGGTCCTTTATAATTTTTGACTGTGATTGCTCTGAAGTTTTAAAGTATGGCACAAATTCAAATGATACAATCACACAAATGATGAGATCATCAATTCTACATTTATTTGACATTATTCTTGGACTCTATCTGAGAATACTCGATCAGTTAAAAAAAAATAATAAATCCCTCTTAAAACATTTCTAAAACTTAAAGCCTACTTCGTATTTTTTCCTCTGTATCTTATGTTATCTATCTCCTGTAGTTTGATTGCCCTCCACTTTTATTTTGGCCAACATGCTTTATCTCTTATGCTTTTAAACAGATTGTTTGTGTCATGAGTACAAAGATGTAAACTGATTGCTGGAAAAGAAACTATGATTTTGCCATGGAAACAAATGCTATCCTTTTGATTCATGGAAAAGTTATGTAGAATAATTCACCTTTCAGAACAGACTAAGGAACACGCTGAGCATATTGAAACATTCATCTAAATCTCAGAAGCTGTAGTCCAAAGTCTTTACAGTAGATACATTAAATTATTTTTTTAAATCTATTATAAAAAAAAATTACAAGAAGAATCAGAAAGTGAAGGACCAAATCTTACACAGATAAAGCATCAGATTTAAACTAAAGCAAACAGGTTGGTTAAATGCAAGACATATTTGAAATAAGACATAAGTAGCAGCTATCTATGTCCAAAATTGCAATCCTAAAATTTTTGTTTATTTGCTTTCTGCTATTGAAAATACACAAATTTTGTAGCTGCTTATGTTTGTTTTTCCTTTAACAGTTCTCTACATTTCTGTTTCTGAACATACCTATAAATGTCTCAGTATTAACAGACCTGAGCAGTTCACAATGCAGCTAACACAATAGACCAATTAATGTTCCTCTAAATATCTGAGAGCTTACTGAAGCAGATGCAGTCTGAGAGCTGTTAATGTGCATGTGCAAGAGAGGGCTTCTCACAGTGGATTTTTTTTAATCAATCACAGTTACAGAAGCAGACAAAACTCTCCTTTCCTCCTTTTTATGTCTTTTTAGTTTTTAGAGCAGTAGTTAGGGTGTGGGAGACCTTCTCCATTTCCTTCCTCTATGTAGCATGGTGTAGAAGGGATTTTACTGCTCATTGCCTGCCGCCTCTGAAAGATGCCTGAAGCATTAGCCAGAGCAGACTGGAAAACAGCCTTTGCTGAAACTATCCCATTTTGCAGAAACATTCAAAATTTCTTGGTTAAAAAATGGAAACTCTAAGGTTTCCTGTTCAGTACTCATGGAAGAAGAGGACTTGGTCTCTCATCTGTGTTCCCAGGGCAGTATTTTATTCTGTGAAAGGTTTGCATAAGTTATTTTTATTGAGTCCTTTCTTTTTCTAGAAGATTTCCTACATGCTTAACACAAGAGGTTCCTATCCTCTCTGGATCAGTAAAAGTTCAATGTGGACTAGTTCATGGTGGACTAGTGCTAACAGAAGGGGAGTACAATCCTCCTGACCAACCCTGCCCCCTCCTTCACACAACACATGTACAATAAACCCTAGACAGAAATACAAGCGTGAGACGTGAGGGAGAAGGAATCCAGCTTGGCTTTGCCTGAAAGAGAAGGGGGAATCCAGCTCGGCTTTCCCCCTGCTTAGAGAGGAGAGAGGGTAGGGAAGAGGGTACAGGACAGTAACAGCTTCTCATCCTCCAGCAAACTTTGTTTAAAATAAAAGAGTGATCCCTGCTTATTTCAAGCTTGTATGGACTATTTTAAAGAGAAGGGGACATGATACAGTGATCGAGACCTTTATGTGACCCTGAGTGGCAGGGCAGCATAGGTCATCAAGGACACAGAGTGGAATTCAAGACATTGCCTTATTTTTCAGTACTTTCCAGTTGACTGCTACTGGGGTGCAATTTCTGACACTGAAGTCCTCCCTGGAATGGCCAGTTCTCCCATGCACTGCTGAGGGAACACATGCTTGTGAGTGCTGCTACACTGCCAGCTAAAAAGTAGATGTTGTCATTATGTTCGTAATAGCAGCTATGCCCCTATTTTGAATCAAGTGTTTAAATCTGAATCTGGAAAGCAGCCCTGTTCACTGCTATTCATATCCTGCTGAAGAAGAACATTACATTAATGAATGGGAATGGGAAAAAAAGCACACGGAAAATGTTGTGCCGTTCCTTCATTACAATTCCTGTACTTAGAGATTTAAAAAAAACCAACCAAACAAACAAACAACCACACCTTACAAGCAGATCAGTAATTTCACATACTAATTGTTACAGAACTCTGACAGATAACCTAAACCTCTGGCTTATAGGCAATATAAACACATTGGCGTTCTCGGGAGGTGCATGAAGTTTTGTGTTGTTGGGGGAAATCCTGGGTAACAACGATGTTAATCTAAATATGAAGGAAGATTCTCAAGTGACAACAATTTACACAATTGTGTCTCTGTGAGAGCCTGTGCCTGCTATTTGGGATCTGCCTCCCATCTTATTTTTGATCTCTGGCACAGAAAATTCTGATTTGGCACAAAGATCAAAATTACATGGCAAAGATGTTATACATCACATTTTTAAAGAGCCATGTGAATATAATGTGCCATATTTCCACAGAAGTTCAGTATTGATAGTTGTCTGGACCAAAATGAAGTTAAGCAGGGACACTTAGGCTAACAGCCCTGTAGTTACCAGCGCTTTGCAGTGCACTGTTCAATATAATCAAGTCATCTTGGGGCTGGACATCACAAACGTGCCACTTGGAGTTAGGTTTAACAGACACAGATGCAATTTACAGCAAGCAGCCAATTCCTAATGACTCTGTTAAATGTTTACTAAGATGCCAAAGGCAGAAATTCTTCATCGAGCTCCCAGCATCTTAAAATGGGAATGCTAACCAAGAGAGGAGCCTGGACACATGTCAAGATGTCATATTCTGGCTCCAGTGAAGCTGTTTGAAAAGTAACAGCCATCAGCTCCTTAGTTTAAGTCAATTATTATTGTTTTCAATGGGCCAAAAATCCCAAGGATCATTTCAATAAACCTAGGTTAGAGAGAGATATTCCATGTGAACTTATGCTGACAGACCCAAGGAGGTGATAAATTTTGGGGAAGGGCAGTGTTAATCTGCTAATAAAAAACTTTTCAGTTATTTGAGCTGAGGCCAGAAGACTACATCTGCTTGTAACAGGCCCAGTGACTAAGGGGGTCCAAGTGCAGGTAGAGTGCTGATGTCGTGCCACCATGGAATGAAGAAAGTCAAGCAGGGCAATTGATGAAACGATTGGTTAGTTAAATTATAATAATTCCAGAGGGGGAAAAAAACCAAACAAACACACAAACAAACAAAATGCCTGAAACCATGGAATACAACAGCAGAGAAATTAAAGAATAGAAATAGAATTAATGCTGAAAAACAGGCTGTGAAGGAAGACAGATCTTATCAGACAGGTCTGATTTATTCTTTGACACAACAACTGCAACTGACAATCTATAAAAAGGTTTTCAAACACATCAGGCCATCCAGTTTGGAGTGGTTATCCAAAGAATTAGATCCTTGAGAAAGTAATGTCTCCATCGTTTCTTAAAATTCAGCTAGTCTGATCTCTGGTCTTTAAGAACTCGCATTCAGATAAGCCCTGTAATTATTTTAAAGACAGTTTCTCAGCAACAATTTTTCTTCATTTTATTATCCTGCATTTGATCTCAAGTTTCTTGTTTTCCCTCAGAAACTGAAATGTCATGCTGGCTTGTTAGTCTTTCAGCAACTGCAGTATGTCAGGTGTATGAGTATAAGATTGGATAAAAATTGACATTTTGCTAACCTGGGCGGTGACCAAATGTTTATATTCTATTTTTAATTATTCTTCTCCTTTCTCTACCCACTGTTTTTTGCTTTTACTTATTCTGGTTTTCTTTTATTACAGTCTGCATTTCTCTTGTTTATTTGTGCTCAGTTCTGTATCGTCTTTTTTTTTTTCCCCAGTTTTCTGCTCTGTTGTGCCCAACTTTTGAGTCAAAGCAGGTTCCAGTAGTATAACACAGTGCAAAAATTTGCAACTGGTTTGGAACTCTATGAATATTTCAGTGTTACACCCAAACCTTGAGATGTATTACTTGAAAAGAATAAGACAGACTAAACGCAAATTACTTTTAAAAAGCACTGCTGTAGAAACTGAAATTGTAGATCAGCATGAACTCATAATTACCAGCTACAAACAGATGATATAAGACAGATAGGAAGAGTTCAAACAGCAACTTTTTGAAAGTCTTATATAACCATTGAATTTTACAGTGGCTGCACAAGAATTGTATTTCACGGTGACTAGAAAAACTAACCAAAGAGTATCGTTGGGATACAAGGTCAAATATACAAATTGTGACTAGTGCAGTGTAAAAGGCTGATTCTCCTACAATCCAAATGACATAACACTGAACTCCTTCTGTTTTCCTTAAAGATTATATGTTAGTGTCATTGTTGTCTGCATGACTTTTAAAAGCTTGTCTCTCTGAAAGGGGTGAGTCTTAGATAGCACACTGAAGTGGCAATTCTCTGTTTCATTTTTATGGGTCAGGTAACAAGAGGCAGGGTAACTGCTCCTTAAGGGAAAGCAAAACTCCATGTTCAGCCAAGAGTTCAGATTGCCAAGTCCACATAGCAGCCGCTATGGACACGTGTACAGCAATGAGGCAGGTAGGGATCACACCGGGAAGTCGTGTCAGCAAGTCAGGATGAAGACCAGGTCTGAAGACAGCAAGCAGGGTAAGCCAAAGTTCAGTGATGTCCAGTCAAGCACGCAGTGGCAGACAAATATGTGGTCAAGATGGAAAGTCCAGAGTGTGGACCAGGGTCAGAATCTGGATCACCAGAGTAGGAGGGCAGCTACGGGCATGGCTGTAATGCAGCTCAGGTGGGGACCAAGGGAGAGAGCTTCAGCATGAAGGCAGCTCCCAAGGCAAGGAAAGGGGACCTCTGTTGAGTCTTCTTGTCTGTTTCTTCCATACAACTCCCATCAATGAGCTGGGCACGAATACAGTCAGCTAAGCTCCCAGAACAGAGGGAGCGTGCCCTGGGCCCTGACACTGTTAATTGCAGATAGAGACATTTCTATAGGCAGATATAATGCCCCAATTTGTACAGCACAGCAGTGTCAATCTAAGGAAGGATAAGATGACATTTGGGAGCTAGGGGGTAGCATTCATGTGGCGCCTGAATTTTCATTGAACTACAGACTATGTCAGCTATGAACTGAAACTGAAAATGTCAAGCTAAAAATGCTGAAATTGTCAATAGAAACGTAGGCTTTGCAAGCCTGTAAAGTGTCTCTTTATGAATGTAAGCACTTCAGGAATGATTCCGTTCAGCAGTCATTTACAAGAGAACATTTGTATTGATTCCCATAAGAGGTATTTTGGGAGCAGATCACCAGGATGTGCAACTTGTATGGTTTACAGATTTATGTCAATGGTGCAGTTGTCATATATAACTGTGTGCTACAGAAAGACTTTGGTAGAGTTTATCAGTGTGGGAAATCAGTGAAAAATATACCATCAATTAGGAAAACACTGATTTTGGGCTTGTGACTCCCATGAATTATCATTTGAGTCTAATAGCTGGAGGAAATATTATTCATTATGTCAAGATTTAGTCCTTTCATCTGAATTCTCTGACTAGTCCAATTAGATATAGAAAGTGGGTAGTTTCAAAAATTGCGTAGATTGATAGAGACTGTGAATAAGCACCCAGAAGTGCATTGCAGAGGAAAAGCATCCAGTGTCTCTCGTGGTTGTAAAAAACGACCACCGGAAAAATGAAAATGCAAGAGGTTGGGAGATTGCTGCGTGAGATGGTTGACGCTACTGTTTCCCAAGGAAATTCCTGGCTGAATTAGGTAGGATCTATTCCTTTATAACTAATTTTATCATCACTGTGAAATTTTTTCTTTTTTCCTGCTGCATCTGGAAAGTGTAGAGTGCAGAATAGAACAGAGAGCTCTAGCAAAGAAAAAAGGGTTAAGAACTTCTAGGAAAACAGAGAACAAACAGATTAGGGGCTGATTTGAAGCCTGCAATTGACTCAGACTACAGAGGGGAAGGAGAGGAAGAAAAAATGGAGAAGAGCCAAGGAGCAAGAGGAAACTGCATTGTCTTCTGTCCCACATGAATCTTACTCGTTGGAAGTGTTCCCTCGACTAAGCCACATACATTAGCAGTGTTCCACAAACAAGAAGTCGGGATCTCGTCCTTGACACAAAGATGTTCAGAAGCACAGTCAGACATTGTCAACAGAGTGATAATATCTAATCATTAAGATGTCTGCCTAAGTTTGCAAGGTGGGAAGTGAAAGTAATTATGGCATATGAACAAGGCTGATTTTGTATGCGAAGGAATGCTAATTTTACTAATTTAACGTAACTGAGGAGCCACATTAAGAGATCGTGAGATAAAAAAAGCAGCTAGTGAATCTCCTGAAGTAGATCATAGAATCACAGAACCATAGAATGATTTGGGTTGGAAGGGACCTTCAAAGGTCATCTAGTCCAACCTCCCTGCAAGAAGCAGGGACATCTTCGGTTAGAGAAGGTTGCTCAGAGCCTCATCCAACCTGGCCTTGAATGTTTCCAGGGATTGGTCATCCACCTCCTCTCTGGGCAACCTGTTCCAGTGTTCTACCATCCCTCATCATAAAAAATTTATTCCTTATGTCTAATCTAAATCTACGCTCTTTTCGTTTAAAATCATTACCCCTTGTCCTATTACAACAGGCCCTGCTAAAAAGTTGATCCCCATCTTTCTTATAGAGCCCCTTTAAGTACTGGAAGGCTGCAATAAGATCTCCCCAGATCCTTCTCTTCTCCAGGCTGAAAAACCCCAACTCTCTCAGCCTGTCCTCATAGGAGAGGTGCTCCAGCCCTTTCGTCATCTTTGTGACCCTCCTCCGGACTCACTCCAACTGGTCCATGTCCTTCTTATGTTGGGGCTCCAGAGCTGGACGCAGTACTCCAGGTGGGGTCTCACAAGAGCGGAGGAGAGGGGAAGGGTCAACACTCTCAACCTGCTGGCCATGCTTCTTCTGATGCAGCCCAGGATATGACCGGCCTTCTGGGCTGCAAGCACACATCGATGGCTCATGTTTAGCTTTTCATCCACTAGTATCCCCAAGTCTTAGTTTACTTCTGCAGAAGGTTAATCTTTGGTTAGTGCTGATTCAGAAAATCACAGAAAGAGCGCACCCAGCCCAACCTCCTGCACCAAGCAGGCCTGCCTCCTAAGATAAATGAGATTGTGTAGGGCCTTGTCCTGCTGGGTCTTGAAAACTTTCAAGTGCAAAGATACCACCAACTCTCTGGTCAATCTATTCCAGTGCTTAACCACTCTCATTCCAACATTTTTTCCCTCCTTAACTTTCATTTCTATACTTAGATAGGTATTTTACCTACACCTACATATACATTCCCCTCTTCTCTGTCCTGAGAGAGGTTTCTGCCAGCCATTATACTAAATGCGAATACAACAACGTGTATACTAAACTGCCGTGGAAAAGTAATCTGTGGAAGAGGGTAGCTAGAGGATATCTTCTTATCAGCTATTGCTTTTACAAGTCCTAGAATACAGCTGTCTCTTTTCCATGCACAAGAATTTTCTTTGCCACTAAAAGCTGACTGCTTCAAGAAGAGTATCATTGAAAGGATTAAGAACAGCTGAGCTGAACTGAAAAAAAAAAAACAACCAAAGCATTAGACCAGTATCAGCCATATTTACAGCAATTCCTGCATTTTAACATTTAAAGAATGACAAAATTATGATTTCTCTACCATATCACAATGACACAAGTGCTTTAGGGAGGTAGATTTAGATTAGATATTAGGAAAAAAATTTTTACCATGAGGGTGCTAGAACACTGGAACAGGTTGCCCAGAGAGGTGATGGATGCCCCATCCCTGGAAACATTCCAAGCCAGGTTGGATGAGGCTCTGAGCAACCTGATTGAGTTGGAGATGTCCCTGCTCCTTGCAGGGGGGTTGGACTAGATGGCCTTTAAAGGTCCATTCCAACTCAAACCATTCTATGATTCTATGATTCTATGAAAGCCTTGTGATAAGAAAAAGAAATTACCTTTTTCTTTCAGAAAGGGAGGACAAGATACATAGTTTTCTCACTTTAACAAAAAGATGAAAAATTTACAATCTGAATTGCCTATTTGTCACCCATCTGTAATTTATGAAGGGACAACTACATGAATTTAGCCCAGGCATGTCAAATATAAACAAGTGGGTGAACTTATAAACATATTTAATTTATCCACAGTAGGGAACACTTTCTTTCCTGCTACAGTATGTTTTCATCCTTCTATTTCCCCCAAAATCTACTGTCCCCTTTCCCTATCCAAACAAACAGAAAAGCTGATTAAGGTAGTATTGTCATATACTTGTACACTGATAAGCTCTCCTGCCTACAAAGCGAAAGCAGACCCACGTCTGCACATGCATTTCCTTAGGCACAGGACAAGGAAAACACATGAGCATCTTGGCATGCTGACAAACCAGCATACCTCCTGTCTGGAAGGTGTGGGCAGGTACCTTTTTGGCTGGCCACTCGGAGACATGCTTACTGTGACTGGTCAGCCAGCTAAGAATCGCACTTCCCTTCTCAGATAATGATGAGCCAAATGACATAAATTATCTGTCATATAAAGGTATTGTTTGCTGAGCTATATTCTACACATGGGCTGTACATCATGCAGAAATTATCCCGCCAGCTGTCTGGTATAGCTCAAATCTTAGCACTCTTTTGACTTTGTTCTTGTTTGAAATTGAACATTTCTTTCTAAAACACATTATTGGTTGTATTTATTTTCTTTCTGTCAAATATAAAACAGAAGTTTCTCCATAGTTGGAGGTAGACAGATGCAATAAAAATGGTGCTGAGGGATTGGCATAAGGATATCTGTATGTTAATCACTGCAGTGATTGTCAGTCCTGCAGTCATACACAGACCATATTTTCACAGGAACATTTCCCTAAGGATCTACTATTGTCACTGGAATAATAATATATTCACAGCTGCTCATAAGCAGCATATGGTCAAGGTATAAGGTACGTTACTTTTAATGAGTGCCTTGTCTTCCTTTATTTGCTAGATTGAAAAATCTGGTATCAGCTTATTCTAGAGAAGGGAATACTTTTAGAAGAAAACTATTTCCAAACTAGCTTTACATGCATAATTGAGCTGCTTTGCCATTACTCCCAGTGCATTGAGACTACATTTCTTCTAATTTGGAAGCGTCTTGCATCCGACCAGATCAAAATGAACTCAGAGTAAGATCCTGCAAGATCACGTGTATTTGCAACTGACTGAGCCAGGTCTTCTAAAATTCTCCTGGGTTCAGCCAGCCTCAGCTCTAGAATATACGCAGACTAATTCTTCCTTTTAGATCGGATGGATGGAGCTGAAAATCCAGGAAGAAATTTGCATAAGAAGAGAACAAAAAAAGCAATGATAAAATGGAATATTTAACCCATCAATAAAGTTTTGAGTTGGTGGTTTGAAGAATTTTAGAAGGCTTTTTAGGCAATTTATGAACGCAGCGCTATAAGTGCACTAATAGGTCTAAATTGCTTTGACCAGCCTCACTTGGGACTTCCACCCACACAAGCTCTGCAGATTGGTCCAGGAACTCCATTTAAGCTCAAGCTTGGCCCTTTGGTCCTAGACTGAGCTATCCTAACGCTTACAGGCTGCTGATAATTGGTTGTGGGTGGCTCTCTGAAGTTGAACTTTTGAATTCTTAAACAGGAACCTACTAGCTGCAACTGGTATGGGCTTGTCATAATTTTTGGTAACAACCAAACTAAACCAAAGCAGCACGTTCTGAATCCTCTGATTAATGATGGGACAAAACCATCTGTACACAGACTATATAGGTTTGAGTGAACACTGCTCTGCAAAGGAAGTGAGCAAGTATTTAGTCATCAAATAGACTAAGAGCTGTATTCTATTTTTTTTCTTAAATAAACCCCAGATACACTATGGGCTGTTGTTTGTCTGTGACACCTGTAGTTGTACATATCTTCTTCTCTGTTTCTGGTGCTGTCTCCTGGATGGACTTCAGACCTATAAGCTTGTCTTCAGCCCTGCCTCCTTTTCTTCTTCGTCTCTGGCCGCATCTCCTCCTCCTGAGGACTGAGATCCCTCAGGGCCAGTGGACCTGGTGAACCACCTTATTTTGGTGGAGCCCTGCTATGACCCACCCTGCTCAAATGTGGGGGAGATCAGTACCCCTACCTGCATTGCAGCCATCCTCTGCTACCGCTGGTCCTCCCTCATGGAGCAGTCCTGCTCTAGCTGTTTCTTGATGGTGCCTCAGAACAGCAAACCTGCCTACACTTCTGGAGACAATGAACATTGACTAAACTTGCTATGCTCCTAGAAATCAAATATTTCCTGACATTTCTAGGCACAGTACCTCCCACAGAAAGTCTGATATATATTTGGGTACTTGCTTTGTTTTAATCTTGATCTGTGGTAGAACTACTGAATTTGGGAAGCAACCAATGAAGAAAAAAAATAGAGGTGAAAATTAAGGGGAATTAAAATTAAGGATCTAGATTTTCAGAGCAGAGTGGAGCATTCAGAGCTGCCTGTTTGTTGCTCAAGGGACTCAACAATTCTCTGCCGTGACATGCCAGGATAGCAGGGGCTAGGAGAAAGACTTAAGAGTCACCAGGAATGTTTTGCCAAAGAGAAGAAATTGAATAAACAAAAGTGGAAGAGTTGGACAATGCAGCAATAGAAATGTGACAATATGTGAATGTACAGCAGTTTATCATCATTTATTAGCACACTATCAGTAAGAATCTCAGCTTAAAACAGCTGTAAGACAAGGAGAGAAAGAAATACCTGTGGTTAGTCAGACTGTGAACGACTAGCTTGAAAAAGTTATAGAAGAGGCAAATATTATGCTAAGATGCATCAGGCAAACTATTTCAAGTTTTCCATTTTGAATGTCATTATGTAAGAGCTCATCTAGAATATCGCCTGTAATTCTGGCCACCCACTTCAAATTCATCTATTTTGAGCCAGATACAGTTAGCAATATAACAGGTTCTCCATTACATTCCTTTTTTTTTTTCAGAAAATACAGTGATTTAACTGGTTCAAACCTAGCAAGATAAATACTCTTAAAATACAAGGGTAGTAAACAAGAGAAGGGAGAAGTTATTTGTACCAGAACTTGGTTTTGTTGGTGCAACATAATTTGAACATCAAGTGGCAATCAGTAATTTAGTCCAGCAGCTAGCAGACACTTTGATAATATAAAACAAATGGATAAGCATAAGAAGATTAAAGGACATTCAAAGTATATTTTAAGGAAACATCACATTTTTCAATGTATCATATATTATTTTAATTCAATGATCTGGTCTTTTAGCTCAATATACCTCTACCTTTTCCAGTCTCATGCAGCAAAAGATTCTTTCCCTTGCTATATCAGAAAGAAATTAATACAATAAAAATACATTTTGAAACTGACAGAATTAATACTGGGGGTCCTGGTGGATGAGAAGCTCAACATGAGCCGGCAATGCACACTTGCAGCCCAGAAAGCCAACCGCGTTCTGGGCTGCATCAAGAGGAGCGTGGCCACCAGGTCAAGGGAGGGGATTCTGCCCCTCTGCTCTACTCTGGTGAGACCCCACCTGGAGTATTGTGTCCAGTTCTGGAGCCCCCAATATAAGAAGGACATGGACCAGTTGGAGAGGAGGGCCAGAGGAGGGCCACAAAGATGATCAGAGGGCTGGAGCACCTCTCCTGTGAGGACAGGCTGAGAGAGTTGGGAATGTTCAGCCTGGAGAAGAGGAGGCTCTGGGAAGACCTTATAGCGGTCTTCCAGTACCTAAAAGGGGCCTATAAGAAAGCCGTGGAAAAACTTTTTACCAGAGCCATTTGTGATAGGACTAGGGGTAATGGTTTTAAACTAGAAGGAGGTACATTTAGATTAGACATAAGGAAAACCTTTTTTACGATGAGGATGATGAATCACTGGAACAAGTTGCCCAGAGAGGTGGTAGATGCCCTATCCCTGGAAACATTCAAGGCCAGATGAGGCTCTGAGCAACCTGATCTAGTCGGGGATGTCCCTGTTCCTTGCAGGGGGATTGGACTCAATGACCTTTAAAGGTCCCTTCCATCCCTAACTATTCTATGATTCTAATATCTTTTATGGAGTACCTATAGGATCTGAAACGTTCTTTTACATTCTACTGAATTTCTCAGACAATATTCCTCAGAAAGACAAGCCATATCTAAACCTTTGGTCAACAGAAGGATCTCTCCATCACTTCCACCTTTATTACTAAAAAAAACCCCCACAATTTGATAACAGACTAAAATAGAAAGAACTTCTAATAAAAGGAAACATTTTACTATACCTTCCACTATATTTTAATATAACTCCACTGAGAGGAAACAACTTTAAATTTGTGTGTATTTGAGAATCACAAGAGAAAATACCTTCTGAAACTTTGAAAATCATTAGGAGAGGAGGACAAGTGGCTGAACATCTTCAGTCTTCTGTTTAATGGTTTAATGTCTCAATAAACAGTCTGTACAATAAGACAGGATGAATGCTTGGCAAGCTTGCAGATGACTCCAAGCTGGAAGGGCTTGAGAACAGGAATCAATATTGCTTCTCCAAGAGACAGGGCTGCCATTCAGAGGGACCATGACAACTGGAAAAGTGAGCCAACAGGAAACTTGTGAAGTTCAAATAGTTTGAGGAAGAGTATGGACAGGGAAAAATCCTAAATTTGTACTTACAGTTGTGGATTCTGAATTGAGTGTGACCCTTATGAAAGAGTTCTTGGGATTATAGTAACACTTGGAGAAAACATGAGCCCAGTGCTTACTGTTGGTCAAAAAGGAATATCAGATTTTAAGACTTGTTAGGAGAGAGAGGGAGAAAAAAGCCTGTTAGCATAACCCCACTGTACAAATCCGTATGAGATCTGTGTCTTGAAGTCTACATGTTTTTGCTCCTGACTTTGAAGAAAGTTGGAGGAGGAGGAAAAAAAAAAAGTGTTAGAAAGAAAATATTAGAAGAAAAGAGTATCAGAATATTGTGTTGATTTTGCCCATGAATAGCTAATAAAATGTGACTATTTAGCCTATGAGGAGAGGTGACTGAAGAAAATACGCTAGAGACTTATAAAATCAAGCATGGACTGCAGAGGATAGGAAGCTGTTTTCTATCTCTTGGAGCGAGCAGCAAAGAAAATTAAGTGCAATGCTTTCATAATGAAACAAAAAAGAAACCTGCACAAAGGCAGATTTAAGATCTGCTAAAAGAATAAAGGTGGGTAGGTGAGTACTTGGAATATGCTTGTCTGCTCTTATGCTCCACCATAAGCACCTTCCACTGATCACTGTTAGAGGTGAGATACTGTGTTAGATGGACCTCTGATCAAACACAGCTATGCTTATCTAGTTCAGCTCTCAATCGTTGACAGATCCCCTGTCGTCATCCTCTTCCCTTTTAAGTAAAACCGTGAAGATTACAATCTACTCTTCCTTTCTCTGCACGCTTATTTTCACTCAAAGGAAGACTAGGCATGTGTCTTGCACATGCCAGAAGAGGTGCCTAACGTGGCCAATCAAAGCAGCAGGAGGAAGGGGGAAAGTGCAGCATGCAAGCAAAGATTAATTCAGATGTATTTGGTGTTCTCACTCCAGAACCAACCCTAATTCAGAAGAACATTGGAAATTTGCTTGGATATATTTTAACTCATTGATGTGAAATGGGAAAAACAATAGCATCAGTTTTTCCTTGGATCGTTCCATTTCGATTGTGCTTGTGTAATACTTAACGCAAAGGGAACACATCATCATTTGAAGCTTCTAGTGTTAGCACTAGTGTTATTACTGTTATTACATTGTAACTTTTAGAAATGAGGACTTACAACTTAGAGTGCTGAATGCAAGCAGCAGAGGAGGAGGCTGTAATTCAGTTCAGACAATTATTTCACAAATTAGTTCCTTTCTAGCATCCCAGGTGTAACAAATCTATTTTTCAATGTCTCTTTTCTTTTAATTCCTACTAAGGCTGATTCCCCTTAAGAAACCAAGAGGAAAAAAAAAAAAAAAGGCAGGTTTAATGCCTGTAAGAATGTTTCTTACAAAGACAGAAATAGTTATGTTAATAGCATTTTTGTATCCTTTTATAGTATATTTATCCTATTCTTGCATGAATAATGAGTTTGTTTGTCAAAGCAAGTCTTTACTATCCTCCCTCAAGCCAGTAATGCAGTTCAGAAAATGTAGCTATTGCATTTCCCTTGTGGTACATACACCCAATTTAATATTAAGAAAGAATGAGGTATTTGTCTGGAAAGTTTACCAGCTTTTGGCTTCCTCACTAAAGACTAATTTTTTAACATAAACCCACAGATCTTTCAGCAAAGGATAATATGTTAATAAACATGATAAGAAGAAATTTCATTGTAAAACTAAATGCTCACCTGGAAAATGCATATGGAGGTAGTAAACAGCTTGCTTTCTTGCCTTTTTAAAAATGAAAACAAGCTTTTAAAAAAATGTGCACACCTTCAGTTTTTCTAGGACAGATATATCTAGGTTTTAATTTGTTTTTAGTTATGATATCAATGGTTGCAGGTAACAGTATTCTGTTTTGTGGACTGATAATATACTAATGCAACAAGTATTTCAGATCAAGAAGGAGCAGACTGTAGCTATGTCATGTAATGTCTTAAAAAGACTGCAGTGTGCTCACAATTCAGTGTGAAAATCCAAAAGCCCTGCTTACGTCCTGTGGAAGCAGAAATATCCCAGCAAGAATTTGTGTTGACTGTTGCAAGAGATAAATACCAAGTCAGAGAAAAGAGGTTCCTTTACTTCACATGAAGTTCTGCTTCCCTTTTCTTCTGTGCACAAGCTAAGCACTACCTGATGCAGATGTGAAGTCAACAGAGAAAAACCACTCTGAAGCCCATTAGAGTTCCGGTCTGTGTCTTTTGGAGGATCAGGCATTTTGTGTCTACTTGCTAACATTGACTACATAGTAAAGTTCTTACTGTGCTGAACAGGAGCTGTCTCAATTCCTTGAATGAAAATACGAGTTTATTGCTATGCCTGTGAGCATGTTCGCATGTATTTCTGTATCTGGACACTCTAACCCTGGATTTATACACAAAAAAAAACCCAGATGGAACAGAGGTTAGGAGAAGTGAATTTCATTGTGAACAAGAGATATAATAAATTGTATTGTATAATTCCTCAGACCATTTCTAATTCATTGTTGTTATGTCCCATTTTTTTTCCTACTTTTCCCTAATCAAATGTGCTATCAATGTGGGAGCTAAACTTATCACTACAAACAAGTTCTTTGATAACTTAGATAGTGTTTGCTCTTGTTCATATTGTTTATCACAGGCATTCTTGGAAATCAAACTGTTTGATATTAAGTTTTCTCAAACTACTTATCCTGGAAAAGGCATTTAGCACTTTCCAAGTAGCGAAAATCTTACTAATTTCAGCTAAACTTCAAGACTCTAGGTTCCATTTTTTTTTCCTTTTCAAATTAAAATTACACATTTGTAAAGATGGGAAGATAAAATGACTGAAGATAACAATCCTCCATTGTCCATTTGAAAGAATCTACAGGACTCCAAGTAGATTTTTATCTGAGCAAGGATGAAGAAGCTCTGAGGGCAAATTTACTTCAGAATTACTATAATGGCAAAAGGACTAAAATGAAAATTGAAGCTAACTGCTCTTTATTTTATAACAAAATAACTCTCAAGAAAACACTGCAGGATCCATTTCACATACCCCTCAAGTCCCTTTGATGTGCTAACTGAATCTAGGACATCAGAACTATGCATCTCATTACCAGGACAGCAACATAACAGTTTAAAACAGTTTAAAAGATCCCTCAAAATATAAAATATTATCTACCTACCCAGAATATGTTCTGACTCCCCTTCAGGGAAGCAGTAATTTCTTTCTAATCTGTGCAACACACTGGTTAGCTTCATAAAATAATTGCACAACAGAAATGAACAGGGATTTGGATCCTGGGGTGAATTTGAGAAACCTCAAGAGAAGCCAAGGGAGCTACTCAAGACGTAAGAATTGAGTTGAGTTTTCCCCCTGAATTAAAAAAAAAATGCCCTGTATTGCTCATGATTTTTCAACTGATGATCCTCAGAAGCAGTCGAACTTGTCAAAAATCCACTCTTGGATTGGGATCTTCCTGCTGAATGCAACATTTAATTTCTTCTATATTTTGTTTTCCTATATATATATATAAGTATTTTTTTTTTCAAAATCAGTTTTCAAAATAATATTTTCAATTTTCTATCCAGCCTGCTTATTCTATTTGCATAAAAATTAAAGGGCAGCCCCTGCTGGCTCCATGACAGCTCATAAACCTACACAGGCAAGAGGTATGCCATGTACCCCCATTTTCTAAAGCATTCTGTTAATGTCAACTGCATGGCAAGTGGCAGAGAGGAGACACCTTGGCCCATGTCTCTGCTTGTCATAAACTATACACTTTCCCTAAGCCTGGATCAAGATCCCATAGTCTCTAAGAATTCAGAAGCAATCTGATCTAACTTGTAAATTAACCCTGCTTTTAGTAGGAGGTTGGACAAGGTGACCTCCCAAGCTCCTTTCCAGGCTATATTATTCTATGATAACATTCTTCCTGCCCTTCCCATCAGACCACTTCCCCAACTAAAAGTATGGCCCCACCCTGCCACACCTGATCTCCTACCAACTCTTCCCTGCTGCTGAAAACCAGCACGTTATCTCTGTTCCTTTCCCCATCCTAAACAAGACTTCCAGTCTTTCCCCTGTCTAGCACGTGCACCATCTCACCAGCTTCATTTTCCCACTCTTCTTACACTATTTCTGTCCCACTCTTAAACATTGAGCTACTGAGAAGGGAGCTCCCGAGACCTGGCTAGGCTCATGCAGGAACTGTGAAATTTAGCAAAATAGATTTAATGGTTGAAAATTAAGAACACCAAGTACCTGACAATCACCTGGTTAAGGTAACCTGCTTGAGTCATCAACCTGCACAGAAGCACTCTTTCTTCAGATCAGAGACCCTACATAAACAGCCAGGATCAGTGGCTACTACACAGCCACAGACTGTGACATTTTTAAGAGATGGTGAGAAACACTAAATATTTTTAGGATAGTAAAATCTCACCCTGGAAATCTCATTTTTGGGCCTATCCTTTTTTATATACTTCAATACATTTTATTTTGTTTCAGCATTTTAAAATTTCCTGGAGCTTTATTTTTAGGATATTATCATAGTTCCTGCAACTTTCCTAAAATCCTTAGTGAAGCATAACTGATGTTTTACCTCATTGATGGCTACCAGGCATATGCACATAGAAAAAAAATCCTTCCTGATGCCCACAAAGTCATGCATATCATTCACGAGATCCCCAGCAATGTCAGGCCTTATCTAAATTCAGCCACATAGTCTCCTGTGGGAAGTTCCCTTAGAAATTGGACAGAAATTGGGACAATAATCTCCTCTGAACAGATTTTCCATCATTTATATATCTGTGATACAAGGTCGGATATGGCTCTTAATCTTCAAGCAGTTTGACTTAACTCATGGGATTCCACAACTATGAGCCTTTTCTCTCTGCTGCTTCACTTTAATATTGGAAGCGCAAAATCCTTTTGAAGTTATGATGCTTTTAGTTCTGCCTTTGCTTATCAAGGGACCTCATTAGTGTCAGTCTTCTAAGTGATCAACAGGAGAAGCTCCACATGACTGTACTTTTTTTTGGCACACTGCATTGTACATTCATTATATAACCAAAATGCTTCCTAGCTTGAACCAATATGATTACAGAATCCTTACTTTGGCATAGACACATTCAAAATGGAACTTAGAGCCCTGCATGCTGTCCTAAAATTCTTACCACAAACAAGATGAGGAAGCATGTTGTTTCCTCTGTGCTTTCATGTGAGTTAGAATCCAACACAAAAAGCAAGCAGCAGAAACAGAATGGTCAAGTCTTTGGAGGGGAACGTCAAAATCCACATTCCATTTACCATCTCACCATCTCATCCTGGCTTGTGGATCTTCAGAACTACCAAAAAAAGAAAAAAAAAAAAAAAAAAAAAAGACTGATTAATTGTGTACCTTGAAATGGAATCTAATTTCATACAACTGCCCTCAGTCACCGGGTAGTCCCGGGTGTGGCAATAACTGCCCTCTAGCAGTTCGTAGCTCTTCACAAGAAGAGAAGAAGAGTAGGAATGCTCATGTTTTTAACCAGACATCTCTGTTTCTCAGGGTACTGCTTGAAAGTAATCACCAAAAACACTGCACAGGCAGAACTTCATCTAGTTCCTGACCCCTGCCAAAGCAGTTTTCTCAGAGTCAGTAGGTTACTGAAATCAAGAGTGATGCAATCACAAATTCATGTATGATAGAAAAACTTGAAAAGACCTGAACCTGGGCTGTTTTAATGCTGTTTTAATTTTAATGTAATGTATTTTATTACAGAAGGGATGAGTCTCTTTCACCTTGCTTTGCAATGTCAGGTAAATGTGAAGGAATACTACCACTAATAACTGAAAAACTAATGTTCTCTATCCCCTCCAAAATTCCTTTTCACCAAAAGCAGTCTGGACCCATCAAGGGCATCTGAGGCCTTTCATTGCCTTAAGGCCGCTGGTGGTGGTTTGCACTATCACAGCCAGCCTGAACACCCCCATCCAGCCCCAAGTCTCTCATGCCATGCTACCGTGTCCCTTTCACAATTCCCCATTCTGGCCCTGTACACCCTGATACAGCCCACTGACACCCCACAAGAGTTCAATCGCTTTGTATCAAGGTTCAAATGAGCCCAGACCTCTGTGAGGTCACATCTTGCTGGGCGGAGAGGGACCTGCTAGCATCCTGATAGGTCTTAATGGCCCTGACCAGCCTCACCTGAGGCCTCCACCCTTCCTATGGGGTCTAGGAACCTTATCTAAGCTTAGTCTTGGGCTATCAGTGCCTGCCTGATTGCTGCTGTAGGGGTACTGATCTCCAGCTCAAACACAGCTGTGCTTGGCTATGAATCCCAAAACTCTGGCCTGTGACCTGCAGGCTGACTTCCCAGTGTGGACTCAGTCCTGCCTTTTCATTTTGGTCCTGTCTGATGATCACTGGACTATCATAGAATCATAGAATGGTTAGGGTTGGAAGGTACCCTCAAGGGTCATCTAGTTCAACTCCCCTGCAAGGAGCAGGGACATCTCCAACTTGATCAGAATGCTCAGAGCCCTGTCCAACCTGGCCTTGAATGTTTCCAGGGATGGGGCATCCACCACCTCTCTGGGCAACCTGTTCCATTGTTCTACCACCCTCAGTGTAAAAAAATTCTTCCTAAAATCTAATCTAGATCTCTCTTCCTCTATTTTGAAACCATTACCCCTAGTCCTGTCACAACAGGGCCTACTGAACAGTCCCTCCCCATCTTTCCTGTAGGCCCCCTTTAGGTACTGGAAGGCCACTATAAGGTCTCCCCGGAGCCTCCTCTTCTCCAGGCTGAACAGCCCCAACTCTCTCAGCCTGTCCTCATAGGAGAGGTGCTCCAGCCCTCTTATCATCTTCATGGCCCTCCCCTGGACTGTCTCCAACTGTTCCATGTCCTTCTTACATTGGGGGCCCCAGAACTGGACTATGTCTGGCCTTGGTTATTATCACTGGATCTGATCTGCAAATTGACTTTGGCTTGACCTTGGTCCTGTCTCATTACCATGCATTTGCCTGAGGATCTGAACTCTTGGCTGAACTTACCAGCTATATGTTTTCCCTGATCGCTTTGTCGGATGCTGTGGGACTGGGTATTGCTTTACTGACCATGTTTGCATTTTTCTGAGGGGGCAACTGGCCTTTGCTGCTCCCTGACAGGTGAAAGAGTTTGTTTGTGGAAGGTGGAAGTCCTACTTTTATCACCCTAATACAATATACTCTGAATGTACAGTTCTTATTTTTTACCCAATTTCAGGTAAGAATGCCTTCCTTGCCCGATCACTGCAATCTTCAATTATGATCTTTTCCTCCAAACTACTTCAAACTAACTTGTAGTGTGGTATCTCTGCAAATATTACATTTATTCAGTTAAGCCATTTATGAATACTCTGACTAGGTTCCTACCTGAGGAAAAACTTTTGTAACCCCTTGCATGATACATCTCTTCCAATTTGATGTCCAACCATGAATATAGCTTTCCAATAAGCTGTGTCTATCCTTCAGTTCTCCACCTTTATGTTGTATTTTTTCCTCAACTTCATCTTGACAGCATCGTGAAAGATTTTTAATAAAGTTGTAACATGTACTATCTTATTGAAGAACAGCTAGCTTATTCTTCAATAATTCATTATTGAAAATGCCGTGTTGTTATTTTTCACTGTGTTACTTTCTAGTTGCTTATGAAACAGTTTACCAATTTCAGCAGCTTTTTGGGAACAAAACTCAGATTTTCTAGTAACAGCTCACCTGTGTATACCACAAAAAAAAAAAAAAAAAAAAAAAAAAAAAAAAAAAAAAAAAAA
>WHYT01015471.1:13843-58247 GCA_009806455.1 Tetrax tetrax | reverse complement strand
GCTGCAGGGGGACAACCTGCTCCACCATGGTCATCACCACAGGCTGCAGGGGAATCTTGGCCAGGAGCCACATTACTCCTCCCCCTCCTTCTTCACTGACCTTGGCGTCTGCAGCCGTTCCTCACAACAGGCTGGTAGATGCCTCTCAGGATCCTTTTTACATCTTATTCTCTTCTCATCTCCTCTCCACTTCTTGCAGCCGGGCTGGGCTGAGTCGGGCCCAGTCAGCTGCCCGGCGGGAGGCCAGAGGGTGAGGTCTGCAAGGGCCACAAGGCTCGCACCTCCCCCTCCCTGCCCCCGCTCAGCTGCTTCACATCTTCTCTTCTCTTTTTTTTTTTCTTCGTGTTTTCCCCTCCTTAAATACGTTATCGCAGAGGTGTTATCACAGAACATTCTGCTACCAACTGGCTCAGCCTTGGCCAGCAGTGGGTCCACCTTAGGCCTGGCCGAGTCCACTGAACAAAGGGGAGCGACTTCTAGCAGTTTCCTACAGAAGCTGCCACCTTAGCCCCCCCCTCACTAAACAAAACCAGAACAAAGAAGTCGTGATGTGAGACGAAAATTTCTTACTTTTGACTTCACAGTCTACTGTAACACTGTTCTGATGGGAACACAAAATAAGTTGTCAGCAAAGTAATATTTTGACATTAAATAGAATGATCTCACTAGACTGCATCCAAGAGTCAGAGTCAGTTCTGGGTTTATTTATTCGATGTCACCTTAGAAAAGATATTGCATATATTTACAGAATTTAATTCAGTAAACTAAGTAGTCTCATGGCAGTTTTAATCTTCAATGCCTGTGTATTGTTCTGTTTACAGGGTTTTTGAATTTCTCTTGGACTTCTTGCAGGGGGGTTGGACTAGATGACCTTTGAAGGTCCCTTCCAACTCTAACCATTCTATGATTCTATGATTCTATGATTCAATCTTCCACGTCACACAATATGTTTCTATAGGCAATGGAAGCTATCCAGATTTTGGTATGAGTGTGAAAGGGCACAAAAGAGAGAAAAATAAAAAAATCCAACATTTATTCCTTTGATCTTTATTCTTAGGCAGCAAAAGGCAGAAGAATCTCTCTTGAAAAGTTTTCATGGACTTTTGTACATTCATGTCAGATCAATAAGAAGGTGGATGTTTTGCCATTTTTAGGTATGTGATTTGATTTTAATGGATGAGGTTAAGAATTTCAGAATCTGAGCTACATGTATACAGAAAGACAATATTTGTCTCTTCTGTTACATCAGCTCATTCATCTATTTTAAAGAAACATAAAAAGGAAACCTGCTAAGCAGAAAGTTAGGAAAGATACCACTCTAGATATCAACAGCAATGTACTAGTTTAATACTTCTTCTTTTCCTGTGTTAGTTTATCTACCAAATATATTTGGATTAATTGTAATGTGGTTCAAGTGTCAGAAGCTACTAACTCAAGTATCACAGTTGCAGACATACAGAGGGACTCCCAAAATGTCGAGTAATTTACTCCCTGCTTCTTAGCAGGTCAAGTGTATCTAAGTAATTAGTACAAATACCTGTCTAATCTTTCCTTATTAACTTACAATGAAAGAGATTCCAACACTTTTCTACAGACCTGGTACAAGCTAGTTGTACTATCTTAATAATGAGCGAGTTTTACCTCTCTCTAATCTTAGTTTTTCCCCTGGTAACTTGATTTCATCTGATAATTTCCCAAAGGGATATATATAACCTTATGAAAACCATTGTTTCCATAACCACAAAGGAAAACTCTTGTGTTCTCTGTCTTGCCCTCCTCCAACAGAGGAAGAAATGCAGTTTCTTTTGTCATCTTGGTCTTGCATGTGAGGTACGTTTGTGTGAAAAAGTGTTTTAAACCTAAGCATGGTACTTCAACTCAGTTTCTTCCAACACTGAAGAGACCGGAAGATAGATGAGTTCATGGAACCTACCTGGCTGGAATCAGGAGTGCTGATACAGAGGGTTGTTGATGTCAATTGTAAGAGGGAGAGGACCCCAAAAGTCTCTGAAGGTGTTGATTTTCCCTGGTCGATGTTTTTTAGGATGCCCAGAAATGAGAACCTCAGAGCAGTGCTAGAGACTACGGTCTGTTCTGGACTCTTCTAGGTAGTGATTTCTGAAATAAGGATGTCCACACAAGTGCCAAGCTCAGAGTCTTAGAGTTTTGCAGGTTTAACACTCCCCTTTTACATCAGAGTCTTAAGATATAACTTGTGTAAACTGATTAAGATCTTTATTGATTAATGAATACAATATCAGGAAATTGGCAAAGAACAGCAAAATTACCAATAATCAAATTAGCTAAATAGCGTACTGCTAGTATTAATGCATGATTATGATCGTGCAGGCTATTATGTACTGTTATGAAGCTGTTAACTATTGTTCTTCAATCTAGTGAATTGGATAAAGAGCTCCTATTGAATTAAGAAGTCTATTTCTCCCCACATCAAGTCATATAGCCATAGATCTGAGAGAGAGTTGAGTCAGTTGTCCCAGTAAGTTTGATATTTGCCTGGTGAATTTGGTATTTGTTGGCCAGATTTGCTATAATTTCCAGACATCCACACTGCTATTGTCAGAGTTGCTCTATATTTGTCTTCTGATTATTTAATCCCTTATATTCCATTTTTTTCTTAATTAGATGGACCTTGCATCTCTTTTTCTCCATCCAAATTCCTCCTGAAGTAAACACCTCTCCCTAACTACTTTTTTTTTTTTCATATTGGTTCCAGTTTTGCTTCATTCCCATTCAAATTTGGCATTTCTGAGGTAGATGTCACCATCACAGCAGCTAAAAATAGAAAATGGGGGAAGCTACTACTACAACTACAACTACTACTAATACTACTACCAAAAATGGAACATGATAAAAGAAAGATTCAGTAGGGTATGGCAAAAGAAGGTAGGTTTGGTAAAGAGAAAGTATTTTGAAACATGGGTGGCTGGGTGAGAAAGGACCTATGAATTTGCAAAGAATTGATACCCTGAGGAACACCACTCATCACTTGGACATCAAACTATTGACCATAATGAGCCAACAATGCGTGCTTGCAGCCCAGAAGGCCAATCACGTCCTGGGATGCATCAAAAGAAGAGTGGCCAACACAACTTCTCTGGGCAACCTGCCCCTGTGCCTCACTATCGTCACTGTAAAAAAATTATTCCTTATCTACTCTAAATCTACCTTCTTATAGCTAATCTAAATCTACCCTCTTCCAGTTTAAAGTCATTACAGCTTGTCCTATCACTACACGCCCTTGTCAAAAGTCCTTCTCTGGTTCTCTTGTAGGCTCCCTTTAGGTACTGGAAGGCTGCTATAAGGTCTCCCCAGAGCCTTCTCTTCTCCAGGCTGAGCATCCCCAACTCTCTTAGCCTGTCCTCATAGGAGAGGTGCTCCAGCCCTCTCATCATCTTCGTGGCCCTCCTCTGGACTCACTCCAACTGGTCCATGTCCTTCTTATGTTGGCGGCTCCAGACCTGGACGCAGTACTCCAGGTGGGGTCTCCTGAGAGCAGAATATAGGGGCAGAATCACCTCCCTCGACCTGCTGGCCACTCTTCTTCTGATGCAGCCCAGGATGAGGTTGGCCTTCTGGGCTGTGAGTGCACATTGTTGGCTCATGGTGAGCTTTTCATCCACCATCACTCCCAAGTCACTCTCCTCAGGGCTGCTCTCAATCCCTTCATCCCCCAGCCTGTATTGATACTGGGAGTTGCCCTGACCCATGTGCAGGACCTTGCATTTGGCCTTGTTGAACCTCATGAGGTTCACACATGCCCACTTCCTAAGCTAGTCCAGGTCCCTCTGGATGGCAGCCCTTCTCTCCAGCATGTCAACTGCACCACTCAGCTTGGTGTCATCTGCAAACTGGGGTGCACTCCGTCCCACTGCCTATGCTGTTGATGAAAATATTAAACAGTCCTGGTCCGCATACAGACCCCTGAGGGACACTACTCGTCACTTGATCTCTATTTGGGCATTGAGCCGCTTACCACTACCTTCTGGATGTGACCATCCATTACGATGTGATCTGTTGTGTTAGGAACAGGGGTAGAAAAAAGATTAGGAAACTCCAGCATTTTTCATGGAAAATGAGAGCTTGCCCAGAGGAAACAGATAATCAAACATTAAAACCTAGGATTTCCTTTCATGCTATCATAAAGTCTATGCGCATGTTTATTTTCCACTTAAGAAAGCTATCATCTATCTTCTTTTCTTCCTGTTTTTCCTTAGTTTCCTTCTTGATTGGAGATGCAGATTTCCTCACTTCTTTATCCCTTTGTTTAACATTTCTACTGCCCAGTTTTACGAGCACAATCCTATCTGCAGTTTCTCTTTCACCTTCAGTTTTCTGAAGATCTTCCAGAAAACCTCATCAACCAGATTAGGAAAGATGCCAAGTGCATTGTCTGCATAATGCCTATGAAACTCTTTTTGTTCTATGAGCACTATACAAGGATTCCTGTCTGCCGATAAGTGGAAGTGCGAGTGAGTGAAAGTAACTGGAGCAAGAGTTGCTGGATGGTTTTCTGAGGTAACTTCTAGGTGAGCTTAGCACACTCTTCCTGTCGCAAAGAATACGCAACCTCAATAGTCAAGACACAAAGAATGATCAGATTGAATTTAAGAGACAAGATGACAAGCAGAGATACCAAGGGTACACATTATTATCATCATACTATATAGCTTGTTACGACCCTCTCCACACAACACATGCCCATTCAACACATATGCTCAACAGAAAACTCTGAAAGCCCAGAATAACTGATAGAAAAATGTTTCTTTCATTATTTTGCATGAGCTGTAAAGACACATTGATTCTTAAACACCTTAGAATATCTGAAGCTGAAAGATGGCCAAAATGGAGGCCAGCATAGCTGCATACTTTGTATTGTACTGGATTGAACCAGGAGTGCTTCACAATCAATAAGATCTCCCTGCCAATGAACAGGAAAGTAGCAGGGAAGCTTCTTATGGATGTTTTTTGAACATAAGTCTGAGCAGGCCAGCTAAAACAAAAGAAATGTGCTCACACAGACAGTGTAGAATATACAAATGCTCAACAAGAAGTACATAGCTTTGTAGCTAAGCCTGTGAGTGAGTAGATGCAAAGGCCTGTGCAACAGATACCAAACTAGAACGTATTCCACGTGCTCTGCAACATGGAGGTGCTCAGTTCACACCAGTTGGGAGTAGCCATTGTCAAGATAGAAATGAGCTGTTTGGATCAACTGCTAGAAGACGAATCGCTCCCTCAAGGAGACTATAAGGACATAATAGAAGTAGTTTTTATCTGCTTATACTTCAGGCTTCACATTACGTGTCTTGTTCCTGCTCTTTTCTCCACTCTCTTAACTTTTTTTGGTTGTTTGATGTTGTTTTTTCTTCCACTCAGAGCAACATCTTATTGCATCAATCCCTCGTTGCACAGTCTCTTTCATCCTGGCCTCCACTCGTCTCTGCACCCTAGCCACCTCTGTTCCCCAGGTTATTTTTGTGGGGTTGTTGTTTTTTTTTTTCTCCCTGTGTTCCTTTTCTCATTCTTTTTGTCCAGCCCACATTCATTTCTTTCTCATTCTCTCCACATTTTCTATCTTCCCTCTAGCTCATATAAGAATTCCTGCTCCCCTTAATTAAGCACTAGAAATTCTAGAGTGAGATCAGTGGGAGGGAGGGTGGAGTTTCCCTCCCACTCCCTCTCCCAGAATTAAGGAATTCCTCTGCCAGGAATTAAGTGCAATTGCAGAAAAAGGGTGCACAATACGAGCTTAGATTTTGCTAGAATTTTGTTGATACTGTTGCTTACATGCTTTTTACTCATTGTATAGCTTGGAAACTTGATTCATACTGCTGAACTATAGAAGAGTCAAAGCTATGGATTCTGACAAGAAGAAATATGTTTTTTTCAATACCTAAACTTAGCAATAAGGAATAAGGTGTAAATATTGATTTGTTATATTGCTATCATTCTTTACTTAAGAGTGTTCACTGAGACAGTGATGTCAGTGGTCAATGGTATTACAGTGGTACAATGGTTATTGCTGTAGCATGGACTGTAGCTGACCTGGAATCGAGACAGCCATTAATATGCTTTGAAATAAAATCATTAGATATCTATCCAGAGTTAAATTTAGAAAATTATGTTTACGAGCAAGCTTGAGGAATAAGTCTGGTAGAAGGACAGTTTAGTAGAACTTTCCTTAACTGCTACTGCATTTTACCTCTAAATGATATCTTGGAGCACAGCTAAGTAGGGAAAAAACCCATACCATATGTCAGGATCTGACGCAGCAGTAGATCTTTACCTCTTCTGGTCTAGGTTATTGTTCTAATTTTTTTTTCCTCTTTTTCTTTTTTTTCCACACTGAAATGAAAAGCATGCTTGCACTAGGTAATTAAGAATCCAATACTTGGATTCTTAATCCATCAGCAGGAGGGAAGAATGTGGTTGTTGTTCAGAAATATAACAGAGATAAGAGCTAGTTTTTTGTACCAGGGACACGGATGCCCAAGTTATGTTTATAATTTGCTTTATCACATGTCACATGTCACAGTTACTCTTGACGTGCTCTCATTTTTCCAGTGGTAAAATCTGCATTCACTGGACATACGTAAAGTGAGCTGTACCAATGAGCACAAAATTTTGCTCTACAGCCCAAGTTGCTTCTCCCGAGCACATCACAGGCAAATATTGCAACACTCAAGCAACATAGTTTCCCCAGGCTCACTTTAAAATTTCAGATCATGTACTGAGGAACAGAAGGTGAATGCGCAAATCGGTTTTAAAAAAATTAGTATGAAAAAATGCCATACCCAGCAAACTCTGTGCTGGGAGAACAACCTAAGCAGCCAACGCAGGTTGTAACATTATAGCGCTGCTTATAACCAACTGTTCCCGGGTGGTTTTATATCACCACATTTAATTAACCACTTCTGTGTAGTATTTCATGGTTAACAAAGAGCTCTTTGAGATGCTTGGTAACAGGTCTCAGTATGTAAAATAGGAATAGCAGTTCCTTATTCTTAAACCTCTGTTTTTCTAGAGAAGTGGACAACAGACAGTTGTCAGAAAGGGCTAGAAAGTATCAGAAAGCTTTCATCAGTCTAATGGAGCCCATAAAGGATCGTAAAACACAAGATAATGATGAACTTGCAAGCCTTCATCTTTAATGATGCTGAAATTTGAGACCATTTTATTTGTATGCTTGGAAAAGTGGTGTGAGAGTCCTCAGAGTCAGTACCGTCAATACAGCTCTTTCTCTTCGAGCTGAAGGGGTTTGCTCTTTCAAAGATGTTACATGTTATTGTTAGGCATGTACCTGTGAAATCAAAGCATATTCAGTGTAATTCATACAGGAACAAAATAGACAACCGTGCAACATGGAGGATTCTCACTGCAGGAGTGTGAAGAGCGCAGGGCTAAGTTTCAGTGAAGAAGCTGGGACCAGCTGGGCAGTCTGGGACTGGGTTTGCAGATTTGCAGATTTGCAGATCAGTGTGGGGGCAGAGAAGATGTGTGGAAGGCAGTCGGTAACAGAAGTCTGACCCTGACCGTGACTGGCAGAGTGAGGGAAGGGGAATAAGGGAGAGATCGTGGCTGAATATTGAATTGGGAAGATATGGAGGGGAAGAAAAAAATTAGGAGCTCCCAAGAAAGAAAAAGAGGATGAGGATTTATAAGGACATGAGTTGGGTCTTACTGGGAGGGAAAGCTGGAAATTAGGAGGATGAGAAAGCAAGGACAAAAGGCAAGATATACAGTAATGTCACAGTGCTCTCAGCTGCTGCTTCTGGTGTTCCCCACTGGGATGTCTCTGCACAGTCCCTTTATGTTATCTTTGGTCTTTTTTTGTTGCTCCATCCCACTGTGATTAATTCAGTTAGCTGGCAGCTGATGTCTCCCCACTTTAGGCCAAGTCAGGTAATTTATAGCATTCGATCATATAGTGGTGTTAAGCAGACTATCCTGGCAGAGGACATGTGGTGTCCTCCACAAGGTGGGATGGGAAGCAACCACTATGGTACCAGAAAGAGCATGAGCTGAAACGGAGATAAGGCTCCTTTTCCTGTAGAAAACCTTATATCCACGGTGTTGACAGTTATGTGTGATTGCGACCTGTGTGTGAGACAGATAAAACAGCTGGGTAATGCTTTCCAGACTGGGCTGCTGATGGCATGCTTTCCAAAATAAGAAAGCTTTGTAGGATAGATTTTGCTTGAACTGCATCCAGCCATGTATATGGTAGAGATATTCAGTCTGGGGGACCAGACAGAACCTATTCTGAAGCAAAATTCTTGAACCACAGGTAGCATGATCATCAGCTGCTGTGCTGAATTGATCCACTTTCATCGTACCATTTCCCAGTATTTATACAGGCAGGATATCCAAAATTTATGGGCATCTGATGTAACCCTCTGATTCACAGAAGTCCTGAGTATTCACAGCTTCAACTGAAGTTAGTGGGACTTGACTATATGTTAGTATATATTAATGTACATTATATATAACACTTATATATATATATTTAAACAGTCCTGGATAATACAAAGTGCTGATATTCAGGCAGAAAACCTCAACTGGATATGCAGCTGGAGTGGGGTGTATTTTTTTTTCTTTCTTCTTTCTGTAATATTATATAAAAAGCTGAATAGGAACATTTAGTTATGGCCTCAAAGAGTCTGGTAGAGACGCTCCTCTCCTCTTAGGACGCTGAGAGGGCTTATGCAGAGATGAAATCTGTTGTGACTCAGTCTGTCCTTACTGAGGTCATCGTTCTATTCTTGAAAGGGTAGAGGACCTCACAATCTACCTTCTTGATCTCTTCTCTGTCTCAGCTGGATGCCGTTTGAAACTAGTGCAAGACAAACTATTTCCATGACTTCATATTTTTCAAATATTGCCCTGCACAACTAATATTTCTTGCTATCTGAAGGCCCTTGTGCACAAAGTCCTCATATTCCATGCTTGCAGATGCCATCACTGGAAAAGTGGGTAGGTAGGGGTATAACTGTAAGCAATGATAGCCTACAAAAAGCCAGGGCTAGGGCTTTACGCTTTGGCTTGTTGCACTTCGGAAATTGGACAGAAACAGTTGGCCAAATGAGAAAAATAGAGAAATAAAGGGAGTCAGAATTCCCTATATTTATCAAACAGCATTTCACGCAAAACCAAAAAAAAAAAAAATTACCTCACGGCTTTTACATACTCTGAAACCAAACCAATGGAAGAACTTAGAGTATAAGACAGCATATAGCTATAGGTCGTCTTCTTCAACCTCCAAATAATATTTTGCTTCCTCAAAAGATTTATTTTAACACCTGGAGCAAATATATTTTAAGTTTTGGAGCATAAAAAAAAAAATCCTTCTCTCTTGTGAGCTTTGAAGGCAATTTTTTGTTTATGTAGACTCTTATTTTTTATTCTCATTCATGTATATTTCCATTATGATATAATACACTCAGATTTTTAAAAAAAACCCACTTTTTGAGATTGTTATGCTCCTGTTTTCTCTGAAAATCCTATTTAAGTGACTTCTAGTCTACTGTGAACACATATGGAAGAAAAGAAATTCATTGACTGAAGGCAGACTAAAGAAGACTAGAGGAAGCTAAAGTAAGGCTACCTAGTTGCAGGTAGTATTTTCCTCAAAGAAGTACACTTCTTGTAGATACAGAAAGCTGTCAGCAAGAAACCATTAAAATGCTCCTACATATTGATGGAAGAAAGTGCAGCAGCAAGGGGATTAGGAGATGGACTTTAAAGGGTATGTTTGCAGCAAGAAGATTACTATGACTCACACATCTGTGCTGTCTTCAATGAACTTAGCACCGTAATCAACAGTATATACGTTTGCCGCTTTTCCATCAGGTAAACCAGAAAAGGTTTAGTCATATTTTCCATTAATCTGCTTTTCAAATTCTGTAAGATCAGTATGCCCCACAGTTATTTTAGATTCAGCGGTACTTCCTCTCAGTTCATACTAAAGTAGATTCCCAGCCACTGCAGCCTGGGAACATATTTTCTGCCTTGTCTGGGCTTCTGTGCATAACTTTTAATTAAAATTTACAGAGTACCTGGCTAAAGTCCTACACTCAATATATTTGCATTATTAATAGATAAATACAAATATCAGTATTGCATGTTTTAATACTAATTTCCTAAGAAAGTTTATTTTGGTTATGTTTCTCATTCAGCCCTAAAAGCTTTTAATCCCTTTCTAAACTTGACTTGATAGGAAGATAAAGATACCAAAGCTGCTGCAAACGTCATGAACCTTGAGGAGGGGTGAGAAGACAGGAATTGACAGCAGAGTCAGAGCTTGTCCCTCCATGGCAGAGGCCCCAGCAGGTGCCGGGCAGCTGTATGTCCGGTTGGGTTTAATGGATGCAGGAAGGACCAACAGCCAAATACGTTGCTTCCTGCTTTTCTGTTGGCCAAGGGCGATGGAGAGAACCGAGAGCACTGTCAGGGCAACAGGTGGTGGCACTGAGGAAGTGGAGATTATGGCACACGTGGTGGTGAGGGTGCTGTCTGGTAGGACAGGATATCACAGGGGATGGGACTAATTTCTGTGGAAAATAGGATTTAATTGATGTGCCACTTCAGGAACAAATATGTTTCTAAAAAAAAAAAATTGTTTGTTTTTAAGGAAATAAGAAGATACATTATATTTAATGAAATCACTGAAAAGCTATGTAACCATCTGTGGTTTTCCATACTTTTTATTGATCATGCTTCTTGCTCGAAACAAAATAGAAACCTAAATACGAGCTTGAATTTCCACAAATTGACTATTTTTTCATTTTTCTTGAAAAATTATTCCTAACCCTCTTAATTAAGTTGGGTTTTTTTTAAACCAACTTAATATCTGTTTTGTTTGTTTTCATCTCATTGATGATATACTCGTGAAAAATTACTACAGGATGCCTGCCATATCAGTTCTGACCAGGTAGCAGGGGGTTGATTTCTACTTCCAAATTTACTTGAAAGTGTGTATGTTAATAAAACATTTACAGCTTCTGATTAGTCCACCATCCAGTACTGAGCTTCATGCAGAGGTTCCTTGCCAACACCATAAATATTTGAATATTGTAAATGTTACATCTGATTCTTACTACTGGTATATAATCAGTAGGATTTTTTTGATCCAGGTCAGAGCCTGTTGAAGTGTATTAGCTTTCACACTCTAAATCACATTACCAGTTTAAATAACACATTTGTGTGCTACAACACATGCAGGAGAAAGCAAACAGTGCTGTGGATGCTTTGGTACTTCAGTTACTACTTTACTGTTTTGTAGTAATAGCGCAGGTAAATCCTCTTGAGACAACGAATGTTTAAAATTAAGGCTCTAGAATAGTATTTAGAAGATTTGTTTCTGCTCTTGAATTTGACACAGCTTCTACATTTGACCTTTGGGCGAGGTAATTAGGGCTTTGCTCTGTGTGTTTAATTTACTGTCTGTGAAGTGGTGATAATGTTATACATTGCTAGTAGGAGGTAAAAGCGTTCATGTTTGTAATGAATTGAAATACCATGGTAATAAAAGATAGTGGAGGCTAAGCAAATGTGTAGATCTGCTTTGCTCTCGAAACATCTTCTCTTTTCACCTGATTCCACCTGAAACACAGCTATTTCCCTTCTCTACCAGACCCAGTATTTAGAGGATCACTATGAATGTGCTTCTGGCCAAAACCATACAGTAAGTACTCATAGTCTACTTCTGACTCCAGGCAGAACTCACTTCAGAGATAGATCAAGGTGCTCAGGAGTTTTACTAGGCATGTTCTGAAAATCTCCAAGGACGGGGATTCTCCATGCTCTCTGGGCAACCTGTGCCAGTGCTCAGACACTTTTGTGGAAATGATTTATTTTTTTCCCTTCTGTCCACTGTATTGTCTCTGCTCCTTTCTTTACACACCTCCGAGAAGAGTCTGACTCTAACACACCTTGGCTAAAAGAACACAGCAATCAGGTCCCCCCAAGCCTTCTCTTCTTTTTTTAAGCTATCAGTTTAGGCTTTTAGAGAAATTTGGGGTGGGAGGTGCTTTTAGGCTTGGTGTTTTTTCAGCTATGATGAAATAAATTGTGTTGAAATTGAACAGCAATTTAAAATTATCTGCAAATTCTCCCAAATTCAGGAAAGAAGTAACCCCATTCTGAATCCTCATTTTTAAAAAGTGATGTATCTTAATTTCTTTCACAGCAGAATCACATCAGTTTCTCACAGTCCAGCTTAATACTTGGGGGGGGAGATACATTAGCATTAGATTTTTATGTCAATAATCAAATAAGTACAAAAATTCTACTCTATGTTAAAAGTAAATAATCTCAAGAAAGGAAGTGGCAAGCTGATGGCCAGCAAGCTGACACCAGCAAGGCCTTATACTAAGCTGACCACAGAGTTTAGAGAATAGGCAGACAATGCCAAAATTCTCTCATACCTCTTCTTCAGTGGTAGAATAGGCACAATGGAGGAACAAAGCATCATCATTAAGTATTTGTGGACAAGTTTAGAATAACCCTTGAAAACTGATCTTCAAAGCCTTTCACCTCAAGCACATTTTCCTGGGGTAGTCCATTACTGCTGCACCTTGTCTCCATCAAGACTATGTTCATGAACCCTAGTTTTTTTGCATATGTTTAAGAATACAAGATAGGTATGAAATGTTGAACATGGAGAAAGAAGACATTCAGTTATCAGACGTAATGGAGGAAGTAAATTTTCACCTTATACTAATCAATAGGCTACAGGAGTACAGACATGTCGCCTAGTCTGCCAAAACAGCATTTGTAACACTAAAGATACAAAGCAGTCTTTAATTTAATTAGAATAATATTTACTATCTCCTCAATACTTTAGAAGAAAATTTACTTTTTAAGAAAAAGATTGAAAAAACTCTTCAGGAATACTGGAGAGAGCCTGCTTGTAATACCAGAGTGCTCCACAGCCCAAGATCTTCCTTCCGATTCAGCCTAAAATGTAAGAACATGTACGTATGCGGAATCACCTTAAGAAACCATCTGCAATTGTTTGGGTGAATACAGGAGGTAGGACAGCCCCCTTTTTGCATAAGAAAATTAAATATGTTTTTTCTTTCATTTCTTCAGTTGTGTCATATGTAAATACCCATGACTATCACAGTTGTTTTAAATAAATAATTACAACCTCTTCCTATCCTTTTAACTTAAGTATAGTTAGGGCTGAACAGCCTTGCGAGGTCAGTGGCTAACTTCATGCTGTTCTCCATCCAGGAATGATGGAGCTGACAGCTGACAGCTGCAGTTCTGGACAATGAATGGTTAGAGTATGGTAAGCAAGGACCAAACCATTTGACATATCTGTGGAACAGTATTTGAACATGGGCATGACATAAATTACAATAACAAAATCTGTATTGAAAAAAGCCCAGCATTGTTGGTGTCATTCTCAATTCACACATCGCAAGCCCAAAGAAGGTGTTCTGTGCTTCTGTTTAATGAATAACCTGTCTCTTATTCACTTCTTGGCAAATAAATCATTCCTGAACAAATAATACATCATCATGGAAAAGATGATGTGGGGTTTTTTGTCATTCTGCTTGCATGTCTTCCTGTGTGGTAAATTGTTTTTAGAAAGAGAGGACCGCCTCAGATTTTGGGGTTTTTTTCAGCTGTCTATAACAAAACTAACACAATGAGGAACTTCAGATTTGGACGTTACACCTGAGTTCCAAAATCAGGAACCGAGGCTGAGCATTCAATTCAAATTCTGAATTACACTAAATACAACCAAGTTAGATTTCTTTAATCTTTGAAATCTGTGATAAAAGCTGTGTAAGTAATGAGTAACTTCTGCAGTGATAGCCAAGTTCTAGAGTGTGCATTTGACCTTATGTGATACGTGATCACTGTCCCGCTGTGTTAACAGCACTTCAGATCTGCTTATTTAAGGACTGGATTTGTCTGCAAGTCTGGAAAGCTCCATTTGAGACTTCTATGCTCGCTTAGCAAAGTGATAAAAGACGAATGAGTTTTGAGGTAGCAATTTAGTCATCTTGGCTTTTGGCTTATTTGAAGCTTCAAAACTTTATTAAAAACAAATATAAACAAAAGAGGGTGCATGCGTTTCCTTGTATTGGGGAGTTCTAGGCAAGTACTGCTATATAACCAGCTACTTTGTTCAGGGAAATTATGATTGCCTTTCATCATCCACAGCAAGGGAGTGTGCATTGTGGCCACTTGAGAATTGCACAGCACTGCTCAGTGATTATCAAGTAATGCCTGATTGCTTTTGCTAATGGGTTTGCTTTTGATGTTGTTTTTTCATGTCACGTCACTTCACTTGCAGGATTTTGAAGTGTTTTGCTGAACAGGAGAAGAATGTTAAATAAAACCTGTCCTAGAATCCTATTGTTTGTGAACGTCGAGGGTGTCAGCTATAGGAGGGATACAGGCACCAAACATCTGCCATCATCATCACAGAGAGAATGACAGAAAACTCACAAAAAAAAAAAGATATAGAGCTTATAATTATGTAGTTCTTCAAAGCACAAATAATTACTGGGCTCTTATCATGTTTCTTTTTGCTATTTGTTATCAAGTTATTAATACTCCACAAGTTAGCTTTCATTTCTTAATGTTATCTTGCTGCACTACAAGTAATTCTCCGGTGAGCACTCACAGTTACTGCTCATTTACTGAGGGCTGATTTTTATTTACATAAAATCCATAGTTTCCTCCTGTAATTGAGTTAAGTATAGATTGTTTTTAATTTCGTTACACTTTTGTTTCACTTTTTTATGTATTATGTCAAACTTTTTAAACAGAGCTTCTGAAAGCATCTAAGTATTTGCTCTTTGTTTTTATTTCATAAGTTCTTCGGTCTGTCTTAGCACAACTGAAGATAATTTTGTCAGAACAGTTTATTTATAAAAATCATCTTTTGTTCTGGAACACTCTGCAATACTTTTCATTAAAATAGCTGTCCACATACGCTGGCCTCTTCAGAACTGATAGAGTTTATCCCACATGTTTGGAGGCTCTAGCCCAAATCACTCTAAGTACTTACCTGTTGCCTGATAATTATCAGTATTTGACGCTGTAGAATACCAAAAATTTAATGAGGTTGTGCTCTGTTCACACTGTACTGGATCTGGCAGAGATGAAGTTAATTTTCTTTATAGCAGCCTATATGGTGCTGTGTTTCGGACAGCGTTGATAACACATTGATGTTTTAGCAGTTCCTGAGCAGGGCTTGCACAGCATCAAGACTTTATCTGTTTCTCACACTGTGAGTAGGCTGGGGTGCTGGAGTTAGGCAAGAGTTTGGGAGGGAATAGGGCCAGGACAGCTGACCCCAACTGACCAAAGGGATATTCCTTACTGCATAACGTTGTGCTCAGCAATAAAACTGTGAGGGAGGGGGGTGAATGTTCCCAAAGTAACCATTCATCAGAGAGTTGCTGGGCATGGATGTGCTGATGAGAGGTGGTGAGAGATCGCCTTTGCAACATTTGTTTTCTTGTTTTTCCTTCACTTATTAAACTGTCTTCATCTAAACCCACAAGTTTTTCATGCTTTTGGCCTGATGATTTTTTCCCCCATTCCACCGACAGGGTGTGAGCAAACGACTGGGTAGGGGCTTAGTTGGACGCAGGGGTCAAACCACCACGCACTCACCTTCCGAACCATTGTAAGAATCAGGTATTACCTGCAAGTTACAGCCACTAATAAGTGTATCATTGCCTGATCATCTTTTCCAGACTTTCTATCACTCTCAAAGAGCGTCACAGCTTTGTGTGTGAGGAAACGTATCATAAAAGAACTTGCATTTTAACAGAAGGTTTTCAAATACGAGATTTTACTGAAATACATTTATATTTGAGAATAAAGTTGAACAAAACCATATTGGCAAATTGAAGTTCTGCCTTAGAAATTCCAGCATCTTTTCCAATCTCATCTGGTTTAAGTCAGTTTCCTAAATTCATCCTTTAGAAATTATCTTGGGTTTATTCATACATTTTAATTTTATTTTTCCATGTGGGGGTTGCATTAGAGCTCAGAAATAATTGTTAGAAGTAACTCCAAGAGATAAACTAAATGCGCAGGATGCAGATAATGTTTGCACATTTAGGACAAATATGACACACATTCATCTGTCACATGATGTAGAAAATATATGTACATGTATATATGTATATTTATTCACATATCTATGTAGCTGATGGATGATCGGAAGACACAGTACAGAGCTATGTGTGAAATTTAGCAAATTTTGAACTGTGTGGACGAATCAAAACTGCTTAATTCCAAGTAATTTTGTGATCTCGGAAACCTGCTAAACTAGGCTGCCCAGAATCATGTTTAAGGCTGCTTGCTGTCTCTTTTGAAATACCTGTGATTTTACCTGAAATATTCAAGGCTTCTTCTGAGTATAGATAGTGCTCCCAAAGAGCTCTTTGGTGTTAAAAGATAACACAAGGTAAAGTATGGTGTTCAATTAAAGGTAAAACTTTTTCATATAGTTCCATTTTGCATTTTTGGGAGGTGCTGAGGGTTGATATTCTTGAGTGAGTTAATCCCTGTGTTAGTTTGCAATAGTGTTTATTCTTTAACGTTTTCAAAGTTAGCCTCATGCTATTTACTAACAGTCGTACAGAAATGTGGTAAAACACACTTAAAATACATGATGTTATTCTGACCAGATGTGATGACTATGAGAGACCATGTGGCAGCAGGAGACAGAGGTGGGGGTAGCTGGGGACACCATTGCCAGTTTAGCACTAGAGAGCTGTACGTGTGCTTGGGAAGAGGGAAAAGAGGTTGTTTCCCACTAGACCCACGCCTCTCTATATTCCAATCAGATTCTTTGGCAAAGAGCCTTCAACAGCACTTTCATCCAAGCAAGCACAAGCCTTCATTGTCCTAAAATGACCCCTAAGGGAGCCTTTGGAGGAGTCCAGTACACACATATATGTATCAGTGTCACAGTGGGCTTTGTTCTCAGCACTCAAATACACACAAAAAAAAGGATGCATAAACATTGTCAGCCACTCACTCAAGTAGTGCTGCACTTGCTCTTTGATCACAGAATCATGGAATCATTACAGTTGGAAAAGTCCTCCAAGATCATCAAGTCAAACCGTCCACCCAACACCATCATGCCTACAAAACCACCAAAGTGCCATGTCCACACATTTTTTGAACACCTCGACGGATGGTGACCCCATCACTTCCCTGGGCAGCCTGTTCCAACACTTGACCACTCTCTCAGTAAAGAAATTTTTCCTAATATCCAATCTAAACCTCCCCTGCTGCAACTTGAGGCCATTTCCTCTCGTCCTATCGCTAGTTACTTGGGAGAAGAGACCAACACCCACCTGATCCACGTTGTATAAAACAGTATCTCTGGAAAAAGTACCGATGTCTGCATGTCGAGTCTTATAAATTAATATTATAACCAACAAGTTTATCACATTTTTCTCCTCTTACATGTATTTAATTAATGAACACTCAAGTTTACTATTTCAAGTAAAAGTGCTTAGTACAAGACTGAACGTACTGCCTTCTCCTTATCCCAGTGCACTCCATCCCCATACGATCTGGGGTGGGAATATTTTTAAAGACATATATACATGCTTAAACTCTCACTTTCAAAAAAAAAAAAAAATCAAAACTTTGACCTTGCTGTTCCATCATGAAGCATTAGCTGCTGAACTGAATAACAGATTTCATTTCCTCCATAATGCCTGTAAATACAAACTCAATTTTCTTTCTCTGCCAAATATAATTAAAAATTGTGGATCACTCTGGGAGAACTGAAGCCACAGCAGTTTGTAAAAATAGATTCACTGAAATTCTTTTTTACAGTTCTTGCCATGCTGCTGCTGAATGCATGTGGAGAAAGCACTGAATATAATCCATTTTATGCAGACCAAGAGGTAGAAAGTCTCTAAAGCTAATTATACAGTGAAAGTCTTCTTGCCAAAGGAAATTACTTATTTTCATAGTGTTAATAGCCATATTTAGGACAGTGTTCATATTGGAAATAATTACTTATTTGCACTTTTGTAAATTCAGGAAGGTTTCTAGGTTGATCATAGGATGATAGGAATATTCTGGTCAGGAGGTACCTTGGGAGGTAATCTAGTCCAACCTACTATTCAAAAAGAGGGTCAGCTATGAGGTTGGACCAGGTTATTCAAGGCTTATCCAGACTGGCCTTGAAAATGTCCAGGGAGGAAGACTGCACAACCTGTCCAGGCAACCTGATCCACTGCTTGACTGCCTTCATGTTGGAGAAGTGTCTCCCTATATCCAGTCTGAATGTCTCTTGTTTCAACTTATGCCCATTGTCTCTTGTCCTGCTGGCACACACCACTGTGAAAAGTGTGCTTCTGTCTTTTTGATGACCTCCTTTTAGGTTTTCAAAGGTTGCTATTAGGTATGTGTCCCACTCTGAGCCTTCTTCTCTCCAGGCTGAACAAGCTCCATTCACTCAGTCTCTCCTCCCAAGGCAAGTGCTCCAGCCCCTTGACAGTCCTGGTGGCCATCTGCAGAACATATTCCAGTTTATCAATGTCTTTCTTGCATCAGTGGGCCCAAAACTGGGTGCAGCATTTGAGATGCAGTCTAATGAATGCTGAGTAGAAGGAGATAATATTTTTCCTCAGTCTAATAGGTATACTCCTATTAATACACTCCATGGCACAGTAGGTCTGCTTGGCTGCCAGAGCACACTGCTGGCTCTTGTTTGGCTTGCTACTGCCAAGACTCCCATTCTAGCAAAGCTGCTCCCCAGCCAAAACATCACCAGCCTGTATTGTTGCAAGTGCTTTTTCCTTCCCAGGTACAGTACTTGTTGAACCTCGTAAGGTTCCTCCCAGCCCCTCCCTGCACCCTGTCAAGGTGCTTCTGAATGGTAGCCCTGCCCTCAAGCATGTCAAGAACACTGGAGTCTGCTACCTTTTTCAAGTACAGAGCCCTAAGCATTCAAGCTAATGATTTTACTTGCCACCTATACTACTTGCAGCGCAAGTGTATAAAAATTGAAAAGAAACAATATGTCATAATAACAGGAAAAAAGGAAGTAGTACATCTGAAATAACAAACATAGAACAAACACATGGTTAGCTGAAGTGAGCAGTTGGACCGTCTTCTCTTGGCACAACAAATGTGATAACAAGTGAGTATAAAACTAAAAAAGCAAGATTGTTCAGTTAGAAGCAGAGCTAAATCCCTCAGGCAACACGCTTTTTCTGTGGGGCGGCTGCCCTCTTTAAAAACCTTTTTCATCACTCACACCTGAATGCAGACAGTCTGGGAGGGATATAATCACATTTCTGTTCAATCAAAATAGAGAATTCTAGGAAATTGCTTGTCCTGAAGCCATTCAGTTACACTATGGATAAGTTTGTAATGATATATCAAACAACTTAGTGTAAAATCTTCTGATAAATGTTCTGAACTTTTTCATCACCATTGAAGTTTACAACCAAGATGTATAACCTGGAGATTATTTTCTCCTTGGAGGAGTCCTGGAAATTTGATACAGGAACTAAAAATGACTGAGAGGAACAAATGGCATGAAATTTCTGAAAGGAGTGGCATGTATTGGGTTGAGCTGGTTGAAGAAGATTATTAAAGAACAAATTCCAAATGGTATCTACTTTTCACTTTGCTTTGGAAGAATTTCTTTCCAGCTGAATACCAACATATCAGAACTGACAGAGTGACAAGTGGACAAGAACCAGCAAATGTTAATTTTAGCATTGATGTAGACTTTCATTTTATGATAGACTTTCTTTGCAATGTTTTTAATACTAATAAATAAATCTGTACTTTGTGGCACTTTGCTTGTTGCTGCTGAAGTCTGACATACCAGAGAATCTGCAGACTTTCAGCTGCTGAGCTGGAGTCCTAGGACAAAGGCTGAAGGGCTGTGTAATAGAACTCTTACGGACAGAATTTTGAAGCCTCTAAAACAGAAACAGTTCAGCTAAATATGAAGATATGGACTATGTTCTACTAATAGTATAGAAACTTAAAACTGGGACAAAATACAATAAAATACCGGTAATACGTAAGTTCTGCAAGCAATGCCTTGATAATGTAGGTAATTTCTCTCAGAAAAAAAAAAAAAAATTGAAGGGAAAATCTCCGCTCAGTAACACATAAGCAAACTTTGCAGTGTTATGAATAACTAAGGTACTTACTATTCTCAGAAGTTATGCTAACTGTGCTGGTGATGGCTTTTTATATGTACTCAGTCATCCAGACTTAACTCTCAGTCTTTTGGAACAAACTAGAGAGATTTAAACTCAGCTGTTTTCCATCCCTACAACCACACACAGGACATGCTTTTGTTCTACTCTATTCTCATGCTCCAGTATAGACTCATTCCAACAAGGAGCACCAGCTGGCTGGCAAAAGTCATTAACAAAGATTACTTGTTATTATTTTCTTGTAAAGTTAAAACCTTTATGTTTTTACTGTTAGAGTCATAATGGCTTTTGAAAACACAAATTTGCAGTGCTGGTCAACTCACCCCCCCTTTTTCTGTTCCTTTAGTCATTACATTTGTGGGATTCTATTTTATCTTAGGTCGCAGTCTCATTCGTTCACTCAGTGTGTGCTAAATACTGCACAAAATTAGGACTCAGTACTGTCTGAGGAAGTCAGGACTGCTCTTTTCATATGTACTGGAACCCAGACACATCTGTTGTAGCCAGATATCAGCAACTGTCCATCCCCATCCTTCCTTCATGTGATATATCACCTCAAACGAGACACATGAGGGGCAGAAATTAATTAGATTATCCATATTTAAATCTATTTTATTCAGTCTAGTTCAATACTGTAGAAAAGTGCCGAATGACATTGAATTAGTCATTGGTAGGGTTCATTTGAAATAACACCTACTTAAAAGTTTAAATTTCACCAGATGAACCATCAGACAGAAGGTAAAAATATTAATGTGGAAAACAAGAAGATAGAAATAACTATGGTGCAAAATTCTTTTTGGAAAATACATGATGTCTCAGAAAATCTGTAGTCTGTGAAGACTACCACTAGATCACATAGGAGGTGACCTATTAAGTTCTTTAAAATAAATTATTAAAATGAAATACCTCTTGTATTTTTCTTACAAAGAAAACAGAGAGGATCCTTTACAGCTTCCTGTTATTGGATTGTTATTTGCATAATTTTTTTTTTATTCCTTCCATAGTTATAAATACTGGTGGGCTAAAATGATTTAATAACCCTTTCTGCTTGGCTCGGAGCCTGTCTCCATGTGGGTACTCTGCACTCTGCATTCACCGTATTGTAATCCACTCCTTAACCTCTTTGTGACAGTAACTCTTTGGGTGCCATACCGTTTAAGGGAATTCTCAAACCTGAATTAGATACCAGTAGCCATATAATGCATGAAAAGCATTGTGCACGTGAGGAACATCAACAGAAACCAAAACTAAGCCAGAAGTAACTTTTATCAACTGGCAAGAAATGCCAAGGAGAGTGATGAGACTTTGGAGCCTAAGTCCAAGATGGACAACACTGACTACTTCTGTAGTTTAAAGGCTTTTCTTTCAGGAAGATGCATCATGTTGTGTTTGACAAGATGACTTCCAAAGTTACCTCCCAACCAATATTATTCTATGAATCTGTGATTCTGTAACTCCAGATGGCAGGAGGGACTTGTTACTATGACTCCAGCCTTTGTGTTATATTGATAACAAAAATCTGAATGCCAGTTTGTATCTACGGTATTGGCTTGGGAAGACAGACCAACTGTGGTTACTGCGCTGGCCAGGGAACTCAGGGGCCTAAGAGATTATTCGAGCTTGGTGTATGGAATATGTACACTGGCCCCAGCACATCCACTTGTGAGACCCCACCGTCAATCATTAAGAACTAGTTTGAGCTAGGCAAGACAACTGCATTGGGTTTGGTCATGACAATGCCCATGATTGCAATAAATGTCCTGCATCCCCTTTACCTTTGCACTTGCCTGCTTCCCAACCACCTGCGGTATTTGCAGCAGCCTGCTAAGATGCTTTTACAGCTCAGCTAGCACTGCTAAGTCAGAGCGGTACAGACAGCCAGCAATGGTAGAGTTGGGACAGGTGAAAAAAAGCTCTGACTTGAATTAGAGCAAGAGGATGAATTGGGGCTGTATTAAATTAAGTATGCAGAAAGAGAGCCTGGGTGGCTGGTACAAACCAGTGTATAATGCAGAATCCAGGGAAAGTAAAAATCTAGTGAGCTTGTCCAGAGCTAAATGTCTGCCTTTGCAATGGCTGGAAGGTAGAGAAAGTTCATTTTTGACAGATATGAGGGAAGATTGAAGGTCATGGTTTTTCATGCAGGAAGTGCAGTTATTTGGCCAATGCCACACAAGTATGGATAGCCTCATGCCTCTGCCTTCCCTATCACCAGCTCAGATACCTAGGGAAGGAATATAGGAATAAAGAAAACTTGCAGTGATAAGTGCCCCAAATGCTCTTCCAGCATCAAGGATCCACAGCCTGGGAGCTTTCCAGTGCAGAAGTGATCTCTCTGTATTATACCACTCTGTATTTCTCTCTCTTACACCATCTTGTCTCCCTTCAAAGCCATGCAAGTGGTTAGCTCTCACCAACAGTTGACGAGGAGTTTTATAGTTTAACACTGCGTGAAGAATCTCCCCCTTTGGTTTGTTTTGAACATGCTACCTACTAGCCTTATTTGATGACTCCTGCATTTTTTTTTATACAAGTGGTATCCTGCATCCTCTCTCACCCCAGGCTGTTTTAATTTCATAGGCTTTTTATGTACCTTTTCCGTGACCTCCGTCCTAAACTGAAGAGTCTTTATCTAGTTCTCATATAGAGGTTTTCCATACCTTTTATCCTCACTGTTGACCTTGTCTATGTTTTCTAATCCTGCAATAGCCTTTTTGTGGTGAAGGAGTAGAGAAGGAAGTTGTCAAGAAGCAATTTTAAAACTGCATGGTGGTGACATAACAGTATCTTTTATTCTCTATTCTTTTCCTAGCAATTTACCGGCACTCAGCATGGTTTTTGGCCATCAATGAGCATTGGTCTGATGTTTCCATGGAACTACTTTTTTCATGAAAGAGGCAACTCTATAATATGCAGAACAAAAAGCCATTAAGAATTGTTAATTTAAGAGAGAGCGCTGTGTGTTAATGGAATTTGTTTAGACCAATGTAGATAATTCCCAAAAAAAAAAAAAAAAAAAACTTCTGTATAATTTTGTTTCTTTTTCTTCTTGAGGGAAAAGCTGCAGAGTTTTGTCTAGACAATAAGGAAAATTCTGTAAACAGAATTTTCAAACCAGGAAAGCCAAGAATCCTGTAGTTTTTGAGTCAAGAAATGCTGTGGGGAACATGGATGACCCAGAAACTCCACAGATCACTTTTGTACCATTATATAGAACTATGTCATTTAAAATAAGCAAAAGTTGAATCACATTTTCTGAATTAATCTAAGAGAGTCTCAATACCAAATAAATTGAATTGTAGGAGATTTTCTGTTTGGGTTATTTGTTTGGTTGATTTTAGTAATTTGATCTGCATTTCTGTTCCAGGACAATCCCATTCCTTTTGCATGCCTTTTAATCTACTGGTTTAAATATATGTCAGCATATATGTCAGCTTTAAGAAAGGAGGCAAGAATTTGGGTTGAATACTTTGAACTGTAACTTGGAAGATCAGTTTTGATCACTTCTGTAACTGTAGTCGTTGAGACTATCTGGTCCCTGTATCTACAAAATAGAGGAAAAATGAGAATGAACAAAACTTTTTCAAAATTACCTACAATAGTTTTAATGGCCTCTTCATGTGCACTTTGAGATGATTCTTTGTTTCTAATCCTCCAAAACTGGGAAATAAAAAAAAAAAAAAAACAGAATATACTTCCAAAACTTTATTTAGAAACTGGAAATGGGAAAACTTCCTTTAACAATTTGGAACAGAAGAAAGTTGGGGGGAGAGGGGGGGAGGCAAGGGGAAACAGGGGAAAATAGTTCTATAACACCAGGCAGTTTTCTGATCCCCTGTACTTTGAATTCTTCATGTACACAATTTCTGCCTTGTCTACTCAGAAAGGGGAAAAACTGAAAAACTGTGTTTATATAAAACCCTAAATGACTAGTAAGGTAGGTCAAGTTTTAATAAATGATAAAATTTGCTTACCCTTGACCAGTATAGTGAAGAACATTAATCTTCACTCAATGTACAAGAGGAAATGTCCTCAAATTGTGTCAGGGGAAGTTTAGGTTGGATATTAGGAAATATTTCTTTACTGAAAGAGTGGTCAGGCACTGGAACAGGCTGCCAAAGGAAGTGGTGGAGTCACCATCCCTGGAGGTGTCAAAAAAAATGTGTAGATGTGGCACTTCAGAACATGGTTTAGTAGGCATGGTGGTGTTAGGGTGATGGTTGGACTTGATGATCTTCGAGGTCTTTTCCTCTATGATTCTATTATATTCTTCAGTTGGTCACCTGTTTACATGAAGGAGAGTATCAACACCATTTGTGCAACAAGAACACTAATTACTACCCAGATATCCCGCCTGGACTTAAGAATTGTTGAGTTTATTCTGCTTTCAGTGAGGCAACTGTATTTACAACAACACAACTCCAACACTTCAGTGAAGATCTATTGGCATAAATTCAGAGAAGGGCACTGGTGAATAGCATCCTGCAGAGAGCACTGTAGTGTAAAGGTAACGGGACATGTGGTTACCTTTGTCCAGTGACTGTGGAAGATACAAGGATGGTGGTTCCAGGCAGTGAAGAGAAAATGGGGGAAAAAGTAGAGTGGTTATTCCTCTCTACTAACTTCTACTTTTGCTCTGTGAAAGAAATAATCTGAGCACAGCAAAAAATCATCATTCTTCATTTCATACTTCAGCTTTTTTTTGTTGCTGTTAAGTCTTTCTCTTTCTTCCTATTCCATAATTTTTTCCCTGTGTGCTTTCTGTGGATAAGTATTATTGCTCTTTCTATTGTAGTGATGCCCAGAAGCCAATAGAGATCAGAATCCTGATATATTTGGAACTGTACGTACAAGGGGTAGAAGTAATTCCTACTTCTAAGCATTCACGTCCCAAAGGGACACAGTAAACAAAGTGGGAAGAGAAAAAGAAAAATTATTGTGGTTTGGTCTTCTCAGAATTACACAGCTGGGTAGCAAAAGAAGCAGGAATAGATCAAAAGACAATGGCTGCTATAGACTTTGCAGCACAACAGAACAAATGTAGTGAGTGTAGCAGGGGGCCACTGAGATGTTTGAGCAGCTGGAGCACATGACGTGGAGTGAGAAGCTCTGAATTTTTTTTTGTTTAATTTAAGACACAGCTTGGGGAAATCTCATTGCTGTGTTCTTCTACCCAAGGGGTGTTGTAGAGAAAATAGAGTCAGACTCTCCTCAGAGGTGCACAAAGAAAGGAGTGGAGACAATACTAATGGGCTGAAACAAGGAAAATTCCAAGTGGACAGAAGGAAAAAAATTCACCTCCACAAGAGTGTCTGAGCACTGGCACAAGTTGCCCAGAGAGGATGGGGAATCTCCGTCCTTGGAGATTTTCAAAACATGCCTGGATAAACTCCTGAGCAGCTTGACATAGCTTTGAAGTCACTCCTTCTTGGGGCAAGGCCAAACTAGAGATATCTGAAGCTCCCTGCAATCCTGCATCTCTGTGTATTCACTGTAGGGTTATGGCCACAAGCACTTTTACTAGATATGATACCACTCATCCCATGAAAACTAGATGTGGTGCATTAAGAAAACATCTGTGCTTCACACAGGAACCAGGTGAGAAGACAAGACAGTTTGGGAGAAAAGTAACTGTACACATTTACTTACACTCCAGCAATTATTCATAGAATCATAGAATCATAGAATGGTTAGGGTTGGAAGGAACCTTCAAAGGTCATCTAGCCCAACCCCCCTGCAAGGAGCAGGGACATCTCCAACTCAGTCAGGTTGCTGAGAGCCTCATCCAGCCTGGCCTTGAATGTTTCCAGGGATGGGGCATCCACCACCTCTCTGGGAAACCTGTTCCAGTGTTCTACCACCGTCACTGTAAAAAAATTTTTCCTAATATCCAATCTGAATCTACCTCCCTCTATTTGCAAACCATTACCCCTCGTCCTATCACAACAGGCCCTACTGAACAGCCTCTCCCCATCTTTCTTGTAGGCCCCCTTGAGGTACTGGAAGACCGCTATAAGGTCTCCCCAGAGCCTCCTCTTCTCCAGGCTGAATAGTCATATAGAGGTTTTCCTAGAGCCAAACCCATGTCCTTTTTTATTGACCAAAGGGAATATGATTCCACGTATATCATCTTACTGATTATAATAATCCTGTCTGACTTTTTAACCCTGAACTGAGCCTCTGGTTATGTGGATAAGAAAAATCATGGGCACTCCTCATAACTAGGACATAAGCACTGAAACAATTGCTATCGTCATCCTCTATTACAACAAATATTTTTTTCTAAGATATTAGTGGATCTTCTTCTGTTGTGTTTTATGATGAAACATCTTTGTCACTGTGTTTCATACAAGCTGCATCCGTAAATGCTTTTTTTTGTTGTAGAATTGGCAGAACCTGAGAGTGAATGCTGAGAAGCTGGATGTGAAGGAAAATAAAACCAAAATCCTCCTGATTAGAGGAGACAAAACCTAAAACATCAATTTGGCATTGAGTAAAAAAGTCTCACTTTGAAGTCTTTATTCGTCAAAGTCAGTTAATTTGTTTTTGGAGAACAATCAGAAGCCCTTAAGGAAGTGTTGGCATCATCACTACAGTGTACAGTTTCTTTGCAACTTCCATTAAACAAGTGTGGCATACTGACGTGATATATTTGTATCTTCTTTGAATAGATATTCATTTATACGTGCAGATTGCTAGCAGCTATTATCACAAGAAGAATGCCACAAGAGGTTTTTTTTGTTTTAACAGGAGTTAATTCCTTTAAATGTACTTGTTAGTTTTCAGGATGCCTGAGTGAAGGTCAGTAGAAACAGACAAGGTCTTCCTTTTCAATAGAGTAAGTGTACAACCAGTCTGAGAGGTCAACAACAATGACCAAAAAAGGAAACCCCATCCTCAGTTTCTCTTACTAGTTTGCCACAAACCAACATACTTAATGTAAAACATTTGGCAGTTTTGCCTGTTCTGTTGTGGTATGGGTTGCTTCCTTTAAAATTTCAAACAGTGATGTTGATTTCAGAAGAGTTTTCGTCATGTCCTGGGTGTCTATAGGAAGATGCTACCTTAAACACATGTGACAGTGTAATCTGCAGATTTGTGTCTATTAACTTCTGCTTTATTTTTCATCACCAAGCAAAAGACAAGAGATTATCTAGAAAGCTCTTGTATTTTTACATTGTGTTTGCATTCTTGATATATTTCATATTTGTATGTAAATTGCTCCTTAGACGATGTTCCATAGAATTACAAAATGAGCTATAAGTAGTTATTCTCAATAAAACAGAAACTGTCTGTATTTATTTATTTATTTATTTCTGCGGAGGAAAATGGTATCACAGTATATTATTCCCAAAGTAAATTTTTTATTTGATAATTTTTTTGGCTTGTAGCTTTGAAGCACAACAATATTTTATTGATCTGTGAACTTTCTGCCATCAGATGTTGTAATTGCGTCAAGTGAAACATTTGGTCCATAATATTAACTTTGCTAGACCTAAGTACTTAGCCAGTATTTGGGGCTCTACACACTATTTTTGTTCATTTAGATAGAGAAAATAATGATGAAAGGCAGCTTAGTCATTGGACAAAAAATCTCTCAAAATGGCACATAGTTTTGTTTTCTTGCACTAAAAAAGTTATAATTTAGTTTATTTTCTGACAGCTCTGGAGCTCCAGGGACAGAGTTATTTCTCAGAGCCATGCAGTTTTTCTGTGCCTGAGGCTGTGGTTATTTTTTGTTCTTCTCTAAGAGTTCTTTTGATAGCCTTTTTTCTCTGGTTAATAGGGAATTATCTTCTGGAAATGTGTGACAAGCAGTTAAGCCCTGTTCTGACAAACTCTTCGGGAAACCATATTATCTGCAGGACAATAGGCTGCACTGCTGAGATACTTGAATTTCTTTATTAGCTTCATCGTAACTTTCCACAATATTTTGACAGTCAGATTTATACATTGTCTGAGTCTAACTCATAATGGTTCGAAGGAGTCATTCAGGTCAAAGGAAGCCTAAGCTGCAATCAATGTCCTTCTTAAGGAAATCTTCTCCCAAGCCACCCAGCAGGCTCCAGAAACTAGTATAATTTAAGAAATGGCTCTCTCAGAACCACTTCCTGAAGCACAGGGAACCAACTGCTCAACAGTGCACCAAAATCAGGATTTTCAGCTTTTCCTGCTCATCAGCCTTCCTGGAGAAAGAGTTATATTTGCATGCCTGTCATGTTAAGGGGAGAACAACGGTGTTATAGGAGGTGTTCTGATCACATCAAAAGATGGGTTAATAAACTTACTGTCAGTCTATAAAGAACAGTAATTACTCAGTTAGATTGCTCACCTGGATTCAAGTAGCTGCTCTGATAAAAGTTTAAGTATTTTACATCAAATATTCATTGAATAAGAAGTGGGAATCCAAGTCATCTTCTGAGGTGAGAGCCTCTGCTCACAGATTAGAGAATCACATTTCATTCACTCTTAGATTCAGTAAATTCACAGAATCATAGAAAAATCTGATACAACCAACAGTTTGCTGTCTACAACCAGCAGCCAAACAAGAAGAGCATCTGTCTTCAATTGTATTTAACATGGTCTGAAGGAGCTAGTTTGTCTCCCATTCCTGTGTGTTAATATCATTTTCTTGTTTACAATCTGTCCTAATTGCGGCTTAATTAGATATATAAAATGCAATATATCCAGATCTAACGTGAGAAATAATCTTCAGAGAATAGCCTATAGGCTAGTGCCTGGGTTCACATCCATGCCAGAAAAGGCACCATTCTTGATTCTACAATGGTCTTGTCTAGCCTGCATGAGAACTCTAATATCATCAGATTTTGGCTATTCTGAATGTTGCTTCTGCAACAACTGCCTGAAATTCTTCAGAATATGTCACCTTTGCTCCAGTGAAGAGAATACAATTTGTTTTCTATACAGCTTTAGACAGGGCTATCTGTTGGCCAGTGGCCCTGAGAAATGAGTGAGATGGGACCATTCTCAGATACTCTGGAGGCACTGGCACTTGGAGGAGATTACCAAGGAGCGATGGATGGCAGGAGAAGCAGCACTGTAGTCAGCAGCATGATGGGATGTCCTTGATGTGCTGATTACTGTGCTCGGTCTGCTGTAAATCTGAACTAGCCACTGCATAGGGGCATGTATCTGTCTAATGTGCTACCACAGTGAGATTTTTAACTGTCACTGTCAGAGAAGAGTCCTCTTAGCATCTAGGGCTAGACTCACAGGAAGACATATGAAACTAAAGATGTAAAAAGCCACCTCCTGGGATTCATTTCTGTTCTCTGTTAGGTGATCAATTCATATTACTTTTTAATAAGAAGAAGGTTGGACATCTATCCACATTCCCATCCCCTTTTAAAAGCAGACCTGATACCTCAGAGAAGAGACGTGGCCTCCCTCCAGATCCTTTCTGCAGCTGCTAGGTCCCTGCCATTCTTGTTTCATCAATCACCATGGCCCAGCTCTTTTTGAGATTCAAGATAAATGTTGCTGCTCTGCTGGGGAGACAGTGCAATGCAATGGCTGAAAGTAACAGCAAGAGTACTGGATGCTCCATCAAAATACCAAGTCAGTTATGCCAAGTATAGGAATTTTTAAGCTTCAATATATCAAAGTGGTGAAGTCTCTTGCATATGTGGAAAATTGTGGTTGCTCAGCCAAAAGAATACTCTCCCCAAAAATATAAGAGGGAAAGTTAGTGAAAGGTATTTAAATTGCTTCTTTGCAATGCTAGTAAATCTTTGACTAAAGCAATAATGGAAAACCCTCAGTAAAAAAAAGACATTTACTGTCCCAAGTGTGAGGACAAAAATGTGTTTCACATACATCAGCAGCCAGAACAGAAAGTACAGGGAAAGAGAATAAGAACAAGGCGAGTACACAGTGATTCTATTCCTTCAAATACTAGGAAGACCACTTGTTATGGGAAAACAAAACACACAATTAATTATCCTTCATTTAAGTTATTATAAATAAAAAAGCCAGACCCAAATTATAACTCCAGTAAAATAAAGAGTAGGAAACTCTTTGGATGTGGTGGTAAATCCATTCTCCCAAAGCTGGTATTTTTATTTGGGGAACACATTTCCTCACGCATTATTTTTACATTATAGCTGGCTCTATTCCGGGATCCCAAGGCTTGGTTTTCACGATTATTGGATTCAAGGCAATAAAGCAAGTGCATCTTGCAACATGTCACATCCTTTGTGTAAAACAAATGGGCACTTAAATCATAATATCTATCTTTGCATCTGGTCAAAGCAGATAACACTGCTATTTGTTAGGCACGTGCCATTTGTTATCTGCCCAGACTATTTACGCAGTCGCTTGTGAATGGATGAGAAAACTTAGCACGGGTGCGCTTATGTCAACAGGCAAAATGGATGTCCTCATGCTAAGTCACTTCTTTGAGGGACTTCCCAAGTCAAAGGTTATATCTGCCTTTTTCATTGTGATAACTTTTGATGGATGATTGTCTGTGGATTTGTCTAATGACTTTTAGAAATTATTTACATTTTTAGCATGTATGGCTTTCTGAGGCAATGAATTCTATAGTTTAATAACACTTTGTGTGGAAGATGTCCTTTGTTTGCTTCTGATCTGCAGCTTGGTAATTTCTTTTGATGTTTCCTGTAGTTCTTGTAAGAAATAGTAAATTATTCCCTATTCACCTTTTTAAGAGCAGTCATGACCTTACATGTCCTTGTTCTACTGCCTCCTTCATTATTTCTTTTCCATATTGAAAGATCCTAAATTCACTTAATTTCTGCTTGTATAAAACCCTTTTCATGCATTTGTCTTGTTGTCCTGTGCCCAGCACCTCCACTAAGTAGATTCTGTATGGGAAGTCATACATATGTAAAACTAGGAAAACATTCATCAAAAGTTTACCCTGAATAGGCAGTCTGTTGAGCTCGGTGACGCAAGCGGGGATAACTCCTAGTTCTCCAGGCCTGAGTGAAACTTCTTTTTGTTCTACAAAGATTTCTTCACTGACTTCAGTAGTTGAAATGAATCAGAACATGGTCTTGATGATGCTGCCTTCCTTGCCTCACAGCCCCAAGTCAGCCCATCACCTAAATAAGGCACAGATCATGTGGCTGAAGCACAGGGCTATGCCTGAAAAGAGCCTAAAAGAGTTCTTACTGAAAGCTATCAGATCAGCATTGCAGAGATAAGAAATGCCAGGGTTAAGATAAACTTTTATCTGCTTGATTGTGGTGTGTGTAAGTTTTAGATTTTCTTCTCTTCCATCAGAAACTGGAACCTTGCCCAGAAAATCCATGTTAGATTCACAGAAAGATACAGATTGGAAGAGACTTCTGCCAGTCTTCCATCCAGCTTTCTGCTCTAAGCAAGTGCAACACTAAAGCCAAAACAGTTTGCTCAAGGTCATGTCCAGACAAGTCTTTGACTATCTTTAACGACAGAAATGTCACTATTTCTCTTGGCAAGCTGTTCCACTGCTTAACCAGCCTCACTGTGAAATTTCTTTCCTAATATCTGAACTGTGATGTCTCATTGTTAACTTGTGTGATAAGATATTTGGAATTTTAGGGGGTTTTTTTGGAGGTCCCTTTTAATTGTCCCAAAAGAATGACTGGCAAGAAAAACATATATTGTCCTCTTTTTTGACTTCACCACTGAAGAGACACTTTCTACCAGTGGACTTTACACCTATCTTGACTGAATGGAGTTATCAGAGGTCTTAAGCCCTGTTCAGTCTTTCACCTTTCTGCACCTTTGTCCTTTGGTGTTAGTATACTCTGGCCCACGACCTCTTAGTGCTTATTCCAGGATCTCCTCTGATCTCTTCCTAGCTCTTTTGCTTTTTTTTTCCCATTCTCCCTTTGTTTTTTCCCCAGTTTCAATCTTCCTGATCAGGCCATTATTTCCAGTCTCCTCCTGATGCCTCCTTGAAAGTTTGCTCTTGCAACACCAATCCAGTCCAATCACTCCCTCTGCATTCAACTCAGGTGATTTCTTTCCTCTCATGCACGGTTCCTGGTCACCAGCGGGAGGAGTACTGTGATCATAGGAGAGCCATTACCTCCTTTCACGTGCAAGATGCTAAAGCTGTGGGACAGGAATCAAGAGTAAATTTCTGTTCAGTTCCTCAACTTTAAGCTCACTTCAGATGGAGTATCCAAATACTTATCTGTCTCGACATTTCAAGAGGAAAAGTAAGGATTTCCAAAAACCAAAATGTGCATTAGGATGTCATATTTGCATGGTTGATTTGACTAGAATTTCTCCAACAAACTGTTACACCATTTTCTTATATTCACATTTTTCCTAATCAGATTCTTAGACCTTTTTTTTGCTTAAATTTTCATTTTGGAAAACAACATCTCTAAAAATGACATAAATATTTTCCAAAATAACAAGGGAGATGGGGGATGTGTGAGCCATAGACCAGATGCTTTATTTCTATGAAGGTCTTCAACCTGGAACACAAATATGTTTTGCTAAAGCATTAGTTATGGCATCACACTAAGACAAATACTGTTTCTTAATAACAGTCTCTAACTGGTTTCTGAGGATCTGTTATGTATCAGTTGGATATTTGAAAACTAATTGTTAATACAGTAACATTATTATGGAACTGACCCTGTATGTTGAAAAGGAACAGATCCCTGTTAGAGGATGCAGGTGTATGGACTCCTTCCTGCTCATGTGACTGTTAGAGCCACCCAAATCTTAACAACAGCACATGATTTCAGAGAACAAACTTTCATGCACTTGCGAAGAACGTAAACGAAAAATGCTCTGCTTAGAGGTACCCTAGAGACTGCTTCTAGCGCATCCCTGGATCAGCTTGTTTCACCCACTACCCTACTAGACACTGTAATAGGAACAGTTTGCACTGACTGTTTCAACATCTAGTTCTCCTTGCCCTACTTTCTTACATAGTTATTGAAAAAAAAATTTTCTCACCAACAAGAAATAATAATGGGACTTAACTCTTTGTTTGTGGCACGGCTACATTTCCCTATAAATTTCAAAATCAGCAGCTGAATTAAATGTTCTAGTCAACTGTCACTTCACAAAATCATAGAATCCTAGAATGGTTAAGGTTGGAAGGAACCTTCAAAGGTCATCTAGTCCAACCCCGCTGCAAGGAGAAGGGACATCCCCAATTCAATCAGGTTGCTCAGAGCCTCATCCAACCTGGCCTTGAATGTTTCCAGGGATGGGGCATCCACCACCTCTCTGGGAAACCTGTTCCGGTGTTCTGCCACTGTCACTGTAAAAAAATTTTTCCTAATATCCAATCTGAATCTACCTCCTTCTATTTGCAAACCATTACCCCTCGTCCTATCACAACAGGCCCTACTGAACAGCTTCTCCCCATCTTTCTTGTAGGCCCCAATATAGCCAGCAATTTCTGAATAAGGTCTTCAAACCCCTAAATTAAAATTTATATGTTGATAACTGTAGTTGATAAAGGAGTTTTGCTACATTCATACTGGCAGGGTTTCTTTTTTTATTTCTGTATCCTTTGTTGGCCCGAAAACCTCAGCACAATTTTTTATACTATTTTTCAGCCTGAAGTGCTGCCCAGAGAACAACAAATACAGTTTTTATTTCTGTTGGCACTCAAATTTGATGCAGCAATGATACTAATTAAAGTAGAGATACAGTAACATAAAATGTTTAGGTAATTTACAGAAGCAGATATTCAAAACAGCAGATACTACTAGAGTGCATGTATCACTAAATCATGATGATTTGCTCCCAGTTTGGCTTCAGAGCCTCGTTCCCTCTCATAGTCTGTGTGATACTAGGTCACGCCTGAGCTATTGCCTGTAGTGAACCAAATTGATATATATCCACAGGCATAGTAGGCTGTTGTTCTTATTGCCCAGCTTTTCTACCTCTTTATGGAAAACACCAGCAGAGGGCCATAGGGGCCACATGGGATATGAGCAGAGCAGGGACCAGTCTCCATATGGACATATTCACTTATGGCTCTGCTGCAAGCAGCATCTCCTAAGCACAACTGGAAAAGAAGGAACAGAGTTCCTCCAAAACCAAAATCTTTCAGCAGTGCAGCTTCATATGGAAAAGCTGGAAGTTGTCTATGCAAAAGTTTGAGATACAGATCACAGCTCAGTGTGCTGAGCTGCATTGATTGCTCGGCTGCTGTGGTGGATTGACCCCAGCCAGCAGACAAACACCCACTGTGGTGGGTTGACCCTGGCTGGATGTCATGTGCCCACCAAAGCCACTATATCACTCCCCTCCTCAGCTGGACACGGGAGAGAAAATATAACAAAAGGATCATGGGTTGAGATAAAGACAGAGAGATCACTCACCAATTACCATCGTGGACAAAACAGACTCAACTTGGGAAAATTAGTTTAATTTATTACCAAGCAAATCAGAGTAGGGTAATGAGAAACAAAAACCAAATCTTAAAAACACCTTCTTTCCATCCCTCCCTTCTTCCCAGGCTCAACTTTGATCCCAGTTTTATCTACCTCCCGCCCCTGAGTGGCACAAGGGGACGGGGAATGGAGGTTGCAGTCAGTTCATCACACATTGCCTCTGCTGCTCCTTCCTCCTGTCACTTCAAGTGTCCAGTCACTTCATGGAAAGCAAGGCCTTAGCACAAGTAGCAGTTGCTTAGGAAGACAAATGCTATAAACATGAATATCACTCTTTCCTCCTCTTTTCTAGGATCTGATACTGCTGAGCATGACATTCATATAGTATGGGATATCTCTTTAGTCAGTTTGGGTCAGCTGTCCCAGCTATGTCTCCTCTGATCTTCTTGACTAGGTTGCTCACTTTGAGTGGGGAGATGGAGGAAGCCTTGATGTTGAGCAAGCGCTACTCAGCAATAGCCAAAACACTGTTATGTTAGCAAAGCTATTTTAGCCACAAGTACAAAGCACAGCCCCATGTGGGCTGCTATGATGAACGTTAACTCCATCCTAGCTAGAGCCAGTGCACCTACAAGGACAAGGTCCTGAACAAACTTCTCAGTCTTCGAGAGAAGCTTTGTATAAAGCCTCAGGTGAAGAAACAAGAGAGGAAGTGATGTTTTTTTTCTTAACTCACTGGGCTTGAACAGTCATGCAGATGTAATGAAGGAGTCCTCTGGTGTCACACAGTCACTTAGCTGCACCCTGCGGCCTAAAGGCATCTGAAAGATCCTGGCAAAGGGAAGAGCCTAACTCTGTGAGTGCATGCTTTAGTTGCACTTGTCTGAGATGCGAAGGAGATGAGTGAAGAGCTTACTCACAGGACCCTGAAAAGCCTGTTTTGGATAGGAGACTGGTACCACATGGGTACACCAACCAGTGCTAATGAGAGTTCTCCAAAATATTATGTCCTCTAGGCATTTCTTCTTGCTATACAGCATCAGGAGAGCAGGGGAGGAATGACCAGCAAACTGTCATGTTTTTATGTTGATTGCTGATGGGAAGTTACTTTCCACACAGTGACTAACTGCTACAGGCTACTGATGAGCAGCAGTGGGACTGTGCAATAGCATGACTGAAAGACAAAACCAACGCTCAAAGGAATCGAGACTTGGCTTTACATCCAGCTATGTCCAAGTCACCTTCTCTGTGTAGAAGTAAAAAGGAGCTTGCTACAAATTCTTCCTCCCTGATACCTCCATGTTTTCACAAGCAATTTTTAAAATTGCATAGCGCGTTGTTATTTAGTTGAAAGAGTGGTCAAGACATCTATTAAATATGCCCCCACCTCACTTCTTTCCCTCAGACAAGGTTTTCTCCACTCATATCCCACTCAAGATGCCTGTCTACTTATGCTGTGGTTCATAGTCTTTTCGGCCAGCAGTCCGTGGATAGGAAAGCTTACTAAATTCACAGAAACTGACACTCCTTTTAATACTTTTATGGAAATTCTAAAATTCACAGGGAATAGGCAGGGATTTATCTCCATAAGCTTTCAGTTGTGAAACTTTCCCATATAATCAAAATCCAAAATTTAGTTTTAATGTCTACAAAGGAAGGTCAACCAAAAGAAGGAATCAGCAAATAATTACTTTAAAAAATTCTGTTAATAAAAAAAACCTGAAAGCCAGGTAGAAATCAAGTTTGTGTGGTCAACATTAAGGTACTACCAAAGTAACTTTGATCTAAATTGGAACAAATAACAGAATTAAAATCAGCAACAAATCTAATATACTTATCTCTCTCTATATACATATTTCTCAAAATACGTGATGCACAGCACAGCCCGTAAAATTCTGTCACCTTACAGAAGATTTCAGGGTACATCTGTATAAACTTTGTCTGTAATTTGAACTGTCCAAATGCAAACCAGACCTGTAAAGCTATACATCTGAAATAGCTTGGCTCTAATTCTGAGCTACTATACGTTTTACAGAAAATTTAACTTCACTTCTGCAGTTCTGAACAGGAGAGTACTCAGGTCTCATGGTGACTATATTACATACAGACATGCAGCAACTTTGGGAGTTGTGAAAAAATGAGGTATGCACCTTCAGTGCGGGGAAAGCATACAGCCAGGTAGTTAGCAGGAACAGCTCTGAGGTACTTGGCCTTGCTCAGTGAAAAACAAGTCTTCAGAGACTTTACTGAATAAATTCTGAACATTCCTTAGCAAATATTTGCAGGCTGATATTTTTCCAAAATCCTGTATCTTAATCTCCAGTTAGTTGATTTCTATAGCAGGAAAAACTGTATTCCTTATTAAAATGTCTTTTTTTTTTTCTGCCAAGATCTATGCGTAAAAAATCATCAGTATCTCTGATGGTCTCTGGTCTCTGTCAGACCATTTTAATGCAAAAATACCCATTTTGTGTCATTCCTGTCCTCAGAAACACCTGGAATGCTTTTATTTGACTTTCCAGAGGTTTGTCCTGAGGTAGAGCTGTCAGATGAGATCAAATTGTTAATTTGGCGAAAATATACTTGAATGAAGACAGAGTGTGAAATTTCAAGGGAATCCCATACAAATAGAGTTTGCTGACTTGAAATATGTATGTACAATATTAATTGCAATTCATAAACTGGATTTTTAAAACTATAAAAGACACATACAAGTAACTTATGTAAAGTCTTCTTTTAACAGAGAATGATTTGAAGACTTCGAGTTCTAGAGTACTCTTGCATGCTTGGAAAATTGCTCCAGTGATTAATAACTTACCACTAAAATTTGCAGTTTCAAGTTGAAAATTCTCTAGCCTCATCTTGAAAGCATTAAACCTTACTTTATTTTTTTTTCTGCTACTTGAATAGCCATTTGCTGTCTGGAATCTTTCTCCCTTATAATTACAGGTTTTCATTTTTCTCTTTGATTAATTGAATAATCTTTTTTTTTTTTTTTTTTTTTTTTTTTTTTAAATCCCAGTGATGTGCTTGTTTCTACCCAGAAAAACTCATAGAGCACTTCAATTTTGAAAGTTTTTTGATTTACTATACAGGCACATACTATGGTATATTTAATTTAACGCAAAATGAATTGACAAAGGTATTTGCTATACTCATAACTGATTTCTCAAGTGAATTCTAAGCTTAAGAGATTAAATAATTCATATGAGAAAAATGTACCAACTTGTTGATTACCGTATTGAGCACTGAAATTTTTTTCATTAATTTCATCTCAGAAAGATTTGTCTAAAATTTCCTATGTTGAAAGTAAAGATTGAGTTTGAGATCTTGCCAGGCACAAAGACTTTTGAATTATTAATTTCTTACATGTTAATGGGCACAACTGGTGATTTTCAACTGTAATTAATGCTACACGATGGCATGAATGAAGCACTGACTTAACATTGCTTTTAGTAAAGTTCATTTTATTTTTGTAATTCCTTCCACGACTATTCTATATTACCTTCCTATACTAAATTAATCAGTAGATTGGAATATTTCCAGATGAGGGGAAATATATGCATGCAAGGAAATCAACTTAAAATCCTAATTATTATCAGAATTGACTTTTGCAGCAGGTGAATGAGTTTCATCTGACTTTTATGTTCATTGAAAGTAAAAAAAAAGAAAAATTAATTTTTTCTTATAAACAAAAGTCATACTGTCTTCTAATATTTACGGCAATTAGGTTTTTCACGGCTGGTTTCCTATGGAAGTAATCTGATTAAGCATATGTTGTTTATGTAAAAATGGACAGAAATTATAGAAAAACTGGATAGAAATACAAATGTAGGGAATGAAGTAGCTGTGCGAGAGGGGAAGAAAGCCATGATGAAAACTCACCTGTCTGTGGTTAGGATTAAAAGAAAGTCCTGCTGTTGTTAGCAGCCCTCTTAAGTCACCCTAAGTTTCTCCAATTCTTGAAGTAGGGATACTCAGCTAGGCCTTGATTTTCTCAAACTTTGTACTCTTGTTAATCTGTGGCTTTCTTTTTCGTTTTCTTTCAGAGGCGATGTTATACTTAAAGGCATGACTTATTCTAACTATAGTTTAACATGTGCAAACTGTGACTTCCTCCAACAAATAAATTATCTTTTACCTGAGTCATGTTCCAGTTTTATAATTTTTCTTTCTTTCTTTCATATCATGACTCTTATACTTTTGGACAGTGAGTATTTCAAGATCCCTGAAAAGAGGACACTTCCCTGGAATGTCAAAGATGTGGTTCAACCCTCTTCAAACCAAGAAAGTGCAGAAACCAAATGTCCCAACTTCCTGAATGGCAACTAATAATTATGTAAAAAGTGGCCACTTGCAGTGTAAAAGCTACCTGTAGGTAAGATGAAAACATTCTGAGTATGTTGGGCCTAGGTCTTGAGCATCTTAACTTTCTGTGTCCCATGGAGACCTGAGCAGAACTGACCTTGTTTTCAAATCATACCAGGTGTGCTTGTGTTCCCTCTCTCTCCAGACTGGGGTATGCTGAGGAGTCCAAGCTTACGTAGCTTGGGAATGTTAGGGTTCAAAATTAAGATTATTTGAATAATTGTTCAAATCTGTTTGCCACATTAATTTATTCCTTATTTCAACTTGGACCCTTTGTCTTCTGGTCATCCCACTGCTCTGATTTGGAATAAGCCAGCTAATTCGTTTCATGAAGGAACATGGGTGTCCAAGAGAAGATGCTGTCTGCCAGGGTGTTTGACCTATAGTTTGGTCTCAAATCATCAACAGATTTTTCTGTTTCTTCCTAATGCAATCTTTAAGATATCCAGGGTTGTCTTTTGTGCAACACAAGGATTGTCGTTCCCTTATACGCATGCCGTGTGCTTGGCACTATGCCGTAAAATATCAAGTCTGGCAGGCTGCAAATTGCACTCCTATTATATGTACTGTTGTGCTCATTAATTGTGATAGCTTAGAATCAGAGGAAAGCAACTTGTAGTCCAGAGGGGATAGGAGTCAGAGTCTGTGTTTGCAAAGAACTTGCTCTCAGCCAGAGCTCTGCTGTCTTATGGGGCTACTCTGGTAGCCCTTGAAAAGCCTGCCAGGCAGTTCAGGCCTGCTTGTTCCCAGCATGGCATCAAGCAATGCTATTTTTAATATAAGAAATTAAAATGGCCTGTTTGGAGGTACAGAACCACTGAACAGGGAAAAGCATTAGCTAGTTATAAGTTTTCCCTGCCTTTCCTTTCAACAAGCTGCATCAATACTTTTCTAAAATAGTTTTAAACAGAAGCATATATTTGTGAGATTCTCTACTGTAAAACTGCAAAGGATTCTGTGGTCCTGTCCAGGGCTCTCTAGATGATAAAAAGAATGGATATGAGAAATTATATACCATTTGATACAGGGACCAGATTGTGTATACAGTGAAGATGATATAAACATAGACTGAAAGCTTCAATTTAGGTGCAGGCAGTGAAGGAGTGGTGTACGCTGCAGGTACACTATAAGTGTACCTAGCTCCTACTACTTTTCAATACAAAAATATCAGACATTGTTTAAAATGTGGTCTTTGTTTCACAAGAAAACTGGAATATTTATAATTACTTATCATTGTTATTTACAGTACGCATTCTCTCTACCCATTCACCCAATTTATGCAATGTGTCTGTGAGACACACTTCCCTGTATTGCTTTGATATTTCATAGTTTTTCATCCCATTACATTATATTCCTACTCTTGCTTTTTTAGAAGTATTCAGAAAGCATACCAGTTCCCTGGAAGGATTGTTTTCTCTATCAATTGGAAAGAATATGTAAGATTTTTTTAATTTAGTTTTTAAATAGATTTAAGCATGTCCTTTTTATAGTTCCAAGTTTCCTTGATTTCTTGATCAGTTAACAGCCATGACAGAAAATGTATTTGAAACATTGTATTAACTTGATATTTCATATTTATCCAAATGCTTTTGGATAATTTAAATAACTTTTGAAGGAACTACATTTATAACCTGAAACTGTAGACACAAACATTTCAAATGTGAAAGAATCCCAAGGTGAAATCAAATGTTTCGAAGAAGTTAAATGGTGAACAAATCATAGCCCTAGAGTTACATGAAAATGTCTCAGAGGATGTTCCCATTGTTATACACTTTTTTGTAAGACTGATACATCATTTTAGTCTCTGAATTCCCGTAATGTTTTAAGATAGTTGCTTCTAACTGTCATTCCTCATTGTTAATTTAATCTATCAAGTTCCAAATTGTCTAGAATAACAAAGAACCCAAAATATATGCTAAGCTATTTCTACCTACCTTAATTTCTATATTAATACATCCCTCAGGTTTCAGTGCAATTACAAACTGTCTGCAAAGATGTTCTTCCATCAAGTACAAAAACATTTTGAAAAGACTACAAGAATATTTTGGTTTAAATATTTAAATAGAATTATTTGCTTTAAACTGATTTTACCTAACACTTCACCAAGGGCATGTCACCTACCAGAAAGTGATCAAGTTTACTTGCTCAGTAATTCATCGCCTGTCATCCAAGACTTCATAACAGACTGTAAATCCATTTTTAGCTTATTACAATTGTGGTGCTCAACACCTCGGTTTAAATCACTTTGAGTGCCTAAGTTTATGAACTGAATGTGAAATAAGAGAAGCTTGGGTACTTGAACAGCCAATTACTGCCTCCCAGCTGATGTGTAATGTCTTTGCTGAACCGCAGGAAGTTGTTTTTATATTCTCCTGCTCTATGTTGCATTGCCCATATCATAGAATCATAGAATGGTTTGGACTGGAAGGGACCTTAAAGATCACCTAGTTCTAATCCCCCCATCATGGGCAGGGACATCTTCCACTAGACCAGGCCACTCAAAGCTCCATCCAACCTGGCCTTCAACACTTCTAGGGATGAGGCATCCACAGCTTTTCTGGGCAACCTGTCCCAGTGCCTCACCACCATTGTCCAGGACAACAATGTTTGTCACTTTGGTATCCATACAAGAGGCTTTCATGGCTATGTCTTCTTCCTTTTGTTGGCTATGGAGCTCTCTCCTTACAGCTTGGTGATATTCTTACTATCACCAGGTGAGACAGAGGTGTATATACTACAATTTACTATTCTTTTGTCTCTCACTTCACCACAGCAGCCCAAGGAGTTCCTGTAAACCCATGCTGAGACTCCAAAGCATCTGTGCTTCCCTGTGAGCCCTGACATCTCATCTCAGAAAAGTCAATTTTCATGCAAACCTTTCACCTTTTTCTGTGTAACCTGAAATTTTCTCATCGGTAGGCTGATAACAAGGGATTTTGCAAAAAGAAATATTATCCATTTTCCCCCTGCCTCGGCAAAGCCTCTTCCAGAGACTTACCCAGGTCTAAAATACTCTACTGTTTGCAGTGACTTCATTTTGAAAACGCACAGCTATGCTGCATAGTCAGGGGAGTCAGGAAATTTGCTAATTTGGGAAGTAGCTGTTGAAATGCGTTGTGCTAGAGAATTCCATGGGATAAGCGTTGGTAACTCAGAGTTAAAATACTTTGGAATTACCACTGTTGATATTTTAAACCGATATACTTGTTATTATCTCATGTGAGAAAGGGCCCAGTCTCATCTCTGAGATAATGTCTCAGACTCCTTCTGAATAAGAGCTTTCAAAAACGAATGGACACTGTCACAGATTTCCATGGTTCTGACTCAGTCAGCAAAGAATGTAATGAAGTGGTAATTTAGCAGTTACGTGGACTGGGTTTTGGATGCTACAAATCAGAAGCATTCCTCCTGCATCTAGCAGGGCTTATGGCATAAAATTAGGCAGAGTAAATGTTTTACCTTAGAAATCTGCGAAAGAAAATTTTACAGTAAACTGGTCTTAAAGAGAAGGCTAAAAATCAGCTTTGCTCTTCACTTACATGAAAAATCCAGAAAGTTGTCAGATGTTTGTCTAAGCTACTTTGCAAAGATACTTATTTCAATATATGGGTAGTGATAATACACAGAAATGAGTGCACAAATCAATAGAAGGAGACATTTTAAGGTAAATGGTTCCATACTTATGGAAAACATGAAAAATTAATGAAATAGTTCATTCATTTTGTCCCTTATTACCATTTAGATGAGCTCAAAGCAAGCAGTTAGTACAATAAAATGTGATTACTTTTTAAACTATTCAAAAAGATGTGAATAAAAGCCAATGTCTAGGTATCACACCACAAAGTATTTAGAATGCAATTTTTCTGTAAACTTATTAAATATTATGCCTGATTAACAGATGTTTTAATGATAAGAAAATATGAGAAAAAATGCTGGAGATTGATTTCCACTTTTGTGGAATGAGAAGTCTTATATATCACTTATGCAGCAGTAGCAATGTCAGAACTCAGGCTTTCATCTAACGTATCATGATACATGACACAAAGTTGTGAACTCCTTTCTCTTAATTGTATACAGTTCTGAGATTATTTTACCTTTCATTTTTAAAACCAATAAATTTCAGGTCTTACAACCACATAAAATAAAAAAGAGTTGAAAATGTTCTCTAAGAAGCTCATAAACAGCAAATACTGGAGAAAATATGGAGGGCTTATTTTTAATCACGATTCATGTTTAAAAGAGAGTTTCACACAATACAGAAAAGCTATAGCTTATATAACATTAGGACAGTTCTCCCCTAGGACGATATACTTCGTAACAGCTGATGTGATGGTAACATTAGACTTGTGAGGCCACCCTGTGTTACCTTTCGAAGGCCATGATGATCAGGGGAGGATCCTGAGGACTGGAAGACAGTGAATGTCACTCCTTGTAGGCCCCCTTGAGGTACTGGAATGAGTCAGAGTATACCCTTAGCAAGCTTGCAGATGATACAAACCTGGAGGAGAGACTGATATGGCAGGTGGTTGTGCTGCCATTCAAAAGGACGTTGAGAGGCTGGAGACATCTGCAGACTGCACTCTGACGCAGTTCAAAAAAGGGACATGAAAGCCCTGCATACAGGGAGGAATAACCCCATGCACCAACATGCTGGGAGCCAATTCACTGTAAAGCAGCTTTGCAGAGAAGCCTTTCTTAAACAAATCCAGTAATTCTATAAATCACAGATGTTAGTTGGAATAGCAACATGGTGGGATGCAAGCAGTTAAGGAAATTTTTGGTGTGTGTCAACGATAACTTATTCATAATAGAACTTGTTAGGGCAAACAAGATGATCCACATTTGGATCTGATAATCACTAAGAAGCAAGTCTTGCTGACTGAGAGGAATGTTTTATTGATAGCTGACACAGATTCTGATGAGGAGGTCACCAAGAAGATGAAGCCAGGCTCTTCATGGTGGTGTATGGTAGGAGGACCAGAAACAATGGGCATAAGTTAAAATGAAAGAGATTTGGACTGAGTATAAGGAAAACTTTTCATCGTTAGGACAATAGAGGAACAGGGTGCCCAGACAGCTTGTGCAGTCTCTCTCTTTGGAGATTTTCAAGGCCAGACTGGATAAAGCTGCAAGTAACCTAACCTACCTCATCTAGCTCACCCTTCTTTGCGCTGGAGGTTCAACTAAATGTCTCCCTGAGTTACCTTCCAGACTGAATTTTCCTATGGTCTTACCACCTCATTTATCTACTATTTTTTTAACAAAATTTGTCCTTTCAGAAGGAAGATGAAAAATAGATTTTTTATAAAACTCATTTTTTTAAAATTAATATTCACTACATAAATCTCCCATACTAAGACCCTGTATTTCACAGACACCTCATTAGTCTTTTATCCGCATATTATAAAGGTGAAACTATATTACTATTAATTTCTGTAAGTCTGTTCCAAGTCTTGCTAATTGATTTAAATAGCTTTAAATGTATTA
>WHYT01015470.1:127098-190123 GCA_009806455.1 Tetrax tetrax | reverse complement strand
GTGACAGTTTGCATTCTCAAATGCAAATGCAGTTAGCCTGGACACCTGATTCTCTGCTGCCTTTCTGTTTGAAGAGGCCACAGTGAATAGTAAATAGGCTCAGAGCGTTACTCAGCCCTCTGGATAATTTGAATGAGTAATAAACTACAATTAGTGTGTCTTTCTAGGTTGGAAAGATTCAAATGCGTCAGCAGGTAAGAAGAACGACTGAATCAAAATACAAGGTGGGTAAAGAAACGTTGCTCTAAGGCCACATCCAAATCAGTAAATGGCATGAAGGTATAAACCTAGGTTAAGACTCCCTGAAGAATGGAATTTGTGTCTTCAAATAATACCTCACTGGTGCTTGCTGACCTTGTTTATGTGTACATTTGTCTTGCTGGAGCAAAAATCTTGTAAAGGAAAAAAAAATGGAGGAAGAACCGAGATGGCCAGGTCTCCATATGTTCAGCTCTTCTACAAAGATAAAATTCTCAAGAAAGATAAACATTTAGGAGCTCCTACTGAGAACAATTTGCAGCTACGAATCTGAACATTTAGTGAGGCTGCTGGATGTTGAACCTATTGCAAAATCCATTCCAAGAAGAATTCTTCTTTCTTTGAAAAACAAACATCCGAAAGGTTGCTGTTTAAAGTAGTATTACTAGGAGAAATCGACATATCCAGTCTGCATCTTCTGCACGTTTCATTTAATTTAATTTTTCAAGTATTTTGATTTTTAAAAAATAAATTAAGTTTAAATTTTGTTTTTGTCAGCTGTTGGATTTAGTTCCTTTAAATTTTTATTGAAACAATTTTATAAAATTTTAGTTCACTTATGTGACAACTTATATCAGGCATGTGTCACTAATTTTATACTTGTAAGAAATAAGTATACATATATTTATATTTGTATGTATAAGTGATTAAGATCTGAGTGTTCCTGTAACTATTTCTTTCTAGCTTAACAAAACATCACCAGTCAGAATTTGAACATATTTTATTCTCGTCAGCTAAATCCATTTTCCAAGGGTAATTTGATTTTTTTAAAAAAATAATCATAGAGCTATTGTTTTTAGCCAAAGGGTGTCTTTCACTGTGTATGAGATGACAATATATAAAAAAGCTTGTTTATGATCCATGAGAGATTTAAGTATTATAAATAAGGCTATAGAATTTTATAAACTGCTAATAAACACTTGAATAAATCTCAAAATCAAAGTGTATACTTCTGTGTCATGTTAAGTAGTTTTTCAATATTTGCTTAGCATTAGGCTATGGTTTAAGCATTTCTGAGGGTTCAGCATTGTTTCGCCACAATCCCTCTTCCAAGTGCAGAAGATTTTGTGGTGCTGAGAACTACATGGGAAGGATGCTACAGCTGGGGCATTATATTCTCCCCTCTCTTCTCCACACTCACCAGAGGAGGGTGCATTGATAACCATAGAAGTAACACATCTCAAACTGGATATTTGACTTACATGGTGTACTGTGTGACAGTTTGCATTCTCAAATGCAAATGCAGTTAGCCTGGACACCTGATTCTCTGCTGCCTTTCTGTTTGAAGAGGCCACAGTGAATAGTAAATAGGCTCAGAGCGTTACTCAGCCCTCTGGATACGCCTGTATCAGGTGTATTTGTAAGCGGCCTCACCTAGTCTGGTTGCATGCCAATCTTTTAAGAATATAGCCAGGACTATCATTTCAATTAATTATTTATTTTTTAAAAATAATTAATAGTTATTTTCTGTTTTTCCCTTGCAAATAAATAGACTTAATATCCTTGAAGAATCTGCTTACATTTCACACACTTTCTGCAGCAACCTGTACTAACAGTAGTATTTCAACAGAGAATCAGGGCCCTATATTCTGCAATTTATACAAGGAAGTAAAAGAAGTAACTAGAATTTGGTCATGACAGTACTCAGAAATTGAACGAAAAATACTGTGTTGTTATATTCCTAAACATATGTTTATGATAGATTTAAATGTTAGACGTAGAGTTATTGTAATTTCGAAGAAGACTCTAAAATGCTGAAAAACACTGGGAAGCTACACCAAATTATATTAAATATTTCCAGTGAGACAAAAGAGATTCCAATTCAATTTTTTTTAAAACCATACATTCAAGTCTTACTCTTATCCTTCTTTTATTAGTGTAAATTAGGATTCACTAATTCTTCTACATACTAATGGAGAATTTATAGTCAAGAGTTTCATGTGGTACAGATAGTATAATCTTTCTATTTGCTACTTGATACAGAATCCACATTATATAAAAACACTCTGTCTTCCAGAAAACTGCAGAATTTTATGTGTTTTAAATGATTTCTGACCCTTGGCATATTTTTATGAATTCATTCAGGGATAAAATTACATCTTATCTGTGCTGTGACAAGCTCCTGCTTCTGTTAGTGTGGGCACTGATCATAAACTAGTTGCTTATGGTTAAAGCTGTTAATAAGTGTACATATTGTACTTATATAAAATGCTACTGTTGGTCTCTATGTCTAAAAAATGTCACAGTTCAGCTTCTACTGGACAGCAGCCCTCATGAGAAAACTTGTGTTTACAATTTAGTATAATTGGCTAATAAGTTTCTTACTGCTGATACTGCTAGCTCATAATATTTTGCTGTCACCCAGCTCTTAAGTGTAGTTTCAGCATTATGCTTAATTTAGTGTTCCACACATTCTTCACTCTTCATAACTTGGAACCTCTGTATGCATCTTTTACAACAATAGTTAAAGATTTGGGCGTTTCCTAAATAAAAATTCTGACACTTCAGCTGAGAAAATATTTGACTAACTAGGATTTAACTATGTTTCATGTTTATAGGAAGTGATATCAATGGGTAAATTTAAATTCCCAGGGATGAACAAAAAGGCCGCATTTAGTAATGTTAAGTATTCATATGCGACCAGTGTGGTACTCAATATCAAGTGCAATATTGGAATTAAGAGATGTGGAGATACAAAGAGTTAGAATTCAAATCAGTAGTGAAGAGTATTCATCTTATATACAGAAAACATAATCTTCAGATCTATTGTGAAACACTGAAACATATCCTTATAAAATTTCTGCTCCAAGAAAGTCACTGGAGAATTTTATGTACACTATCTTGTATTAAAAGTTTTTGGAGTTAGGTATAGAGAATATAAGTATTGCAGTTTACCTGACAGTCTAATTTTAGTCAAAATTCTTAAATCTCACTAAAAATCCCTTTAGAAGAGTAAAAAATTCAAGATTGTCATAGAATTCTGGAAATTTTTTTTAGCTAAAAAATTACAAACTACCTTCTAATGTCTAAGGTTAGAGCAGTAGTATAAAGCACAAGAATTTTAAGTTACAAGCAACAAAAAGCATAATCGCTTTACTTGAGAAACTACTTAAATCTCTTGAAGCCTTTGAAGCTATATAGATTAAACTTTTTAGAGATTTGGGGCCAGGTACTTGATTCAATTTCTTGAAAATTTGGGGGCTATATTGTTTTTAGTTAAATGGACTTGCATATTCCTGTCCCTAATATATTTTCTAGGTAAGAGTAGCTGCAAAGGATTAAACAAAGGAGCATATATCTTTTAAAAGCAAACATTTATTAAGACTTTTCAGAATTGGTGTGGACTGTTGGACACTTTGATAGATTGAACTTGTTGGATCCCTTAGAACTAGATATTTAAATCCATTGTTTTATAGCACAATGAAAAACTATTTGTGGGAGATTTTTCTGTAAGTGTGACTTTCTAAAGAGTAAATTTTCAATAATTCACATAGAAATATGGTGTTTTCTGTCTTCTTAATGTTTACAACTCCATAGTTTCCATCACATACAACTCTGCCCTCTCTGCTCTGCCTTAACGGGCTAAAAACATGCCTCTCTCCCACATGCTCCTCCTTCTTTTCCTTCCTCTCTTCCTCTTCCTTCCCCTTCTCCTCTTTCTCCTCCTTTTTACAAGACTTCAGAAACATTTACCCTGGCGTACTCCATTTCTCTCCTGGCTTGTATTCAGACCTATGATGAATTCTACCCACACTTCTGCCTCTCTGAAATTCATTTCTACACTCAGCTCTTTCCTCTATACTTTGCAGAATACCTACTGTGTTGTCTAAGACACCTTCAGTCAACCATGACTGCATCTCTCCTTCTTCCAGCTACTGATTTTTAGGTGTTCCTAAATCCCTTCCTTTAATATCGAACATTTTATCACTGACTCAGAGGAATTTAGCAAATTAGCTTCTGCAATAATATGAAGCAAGAAGCACTGTACTGGAGAAATGTGATAACACTTCTCCAGTGTGTTGTATGTATATTTTACTTTTTTTCTAATATAAAAGAAAAATATGTGCAATTGTATACTGCAATTGCAGTATATATGTGAGAAGATCAGGCAGATTATTTTGATTGATTTCTATCATATTATAAGGATACGCTAGTTCAGTTTCATGTGCATTTACAAAATGACAGTTTAGCCAGTCAAATTTCTTATTTCAAAACAAGCTACAGAATTACTAATGCTTTTAAAAGTATATTGCATATAAGCATTCTCCATTTTACTGGCAGAAATACAAGCATCCAAGTCACTATACATATCACACATCACTAAATGGACATACTGCCACAGTAAATTAAACAGGTTCATCACAATTTCTTTATTTTACTTTTCACTGCAGCTTTGTGAGGCTAATCAATTATTGCAAAGTTTGATCAAGATATTTTTTCCTGTGCTTCATATTTTTGTACATATAATAGTACTACTTTGAATGATTCGGCAATTTAATTAACCTATAAAATCTGTGTATGATGAAGGAAATATTATCTTTTTGTTGTAAACAAAAGCTTATCAGACAGATTTCCTTTTGTTTTTTTTTTTTTTTTAAAAAAAAGCAGCTTCTAAACGCTTGTAGACTACAGCAATAACTAAACATTTGGAATATACGCATGTCGTACAATACAAGACTTAACTGTAAAGTCTACTTTTAAAAGTGACATTATTACTATACTTTACCTAATAGCAAAGACATCACAGCATGATGTATCAGTGAAGATCTGGCTGCTTGTAGTAGCAATATGATAATGAATAATGTCCTACTACTGTTATTTTGTTTCTAGACAAGAACAAACTTTAAATAGTACTGTAGACAAAATTCTTTACTTTTAAATCTTTTGCTTCCAGTACTCATATCTATTTATCTGAATTTCTGGCATAATTATGGTAAAGGATACTGGGTGTGCAAAAAGATAACACTGATTCAACATATACTTGAATAAAATATGTTGGAAATAAAAAATGCTGTGACAACAACATGGCAAGTATGATTTAAAACATCATAAATAAATATTGCAATGAATGTTGGTTCTGAAAAGGGTTTTTTCAATGCAGACTCATTTTTGGTAGAGACTTCAGACAAGATATTTCACAAAAGTTAAAGTCTCCCAAAAAGGGCAAAGAAAATCCATGTTTCTACCATGCTGAGAAAGATACTACTTTGGAAAGGAGTAAGGATTTGAAAATTACTGTTTATATATTCAAAAATAAAAACAAGGGGGAAAATTACTCATTAGGAGAAAACAATTTTTGTAAATTTCTTATGAAAAGAACTCTTTTTTCTTTCTTAGAATCTTAAAACAGTTAGGGTTGGAAGGGACCTTTAAAGGTCATCTAGTTCAACACCCCTGCAAGTAGCAGGGACATCTTCAGCTAGATCAGGTTGCTCTTAAGGAATATCAATAGTATTATGTAAATCATAGAATAGATAAATTCTAAAAATACCTTTCATAATTCTTAAATATCTAAATAAAACATAAAGAGCATATAAACCAATCAGTTATCTAAATTATCTTTTAACAGCACAGAAATTACTACCAAAAAAAGCCCCAAAGGTGAATGAATTTTCAAATTTCCATTTTTTCACAACATGTTAAAGTTAAATTTTGCACTTTGACAATTTTATCATAGTGCAATGGAGAATACCAGTATCTAATTGAAACTTCTCACATCTGTGTTACCCAGAGAAGCTGTGGATGCCTCCTCCCTGGAAGTGTTCAAAGTTCAAAGTGTTGGATAGGGCTTCGAGTGACCTGCGGAAGTGGAAGTTGTCCCTGCCCAGGGCAGAGGGTTTGGAACTAGATAATCTTTAAGGTCACTTCCAACCCAAACCAGTCTATGATTCTATAGTTCTATAATGCTACCAGAACTAAGACTCTCAATATAAATAAAGCTTTAAATATCCTGAAGCCTGTGTATTATTTTTTTACTTCAGAAGTCCTTTAAACCTAACTTAATAGACATCAACTGTAATTGTAATAATTTAATACCATTTTATTTTTTTTTTAATCCATAACTCTTAGGTAATCTATTTGAAGGGGAAAAAAGGCAAACAAATCTGTAATTGTTTTCCTCTTTTTCTCTCACTTTTTAACAGTTAGCTTGAATTGTAATAAATTAGCGTATTTTAAAGGAAATGGACTTAAAATTCCTTCTAGTTTCTGTATGTAAATTATTTTTTTACATAGGAAATAATGTATTAGGAAAAAAAAATTTCAAAAGAGTGCATTTGAGCAAAGAATGATTAATGTAGACTGTCCATACAACATAGTGCAAATAATTTTAGTTCAAAAAAGAAAGTAGAATCTTGATAAAAAAAGATTTAAGATGAGCATGTATTTAAAATATTGTCACTCATTCACTTTATTCACTTGTGCAGTAAGTTTCACCTTAGAAAGATTTAACAAGAGTAAGATTAGAATTTTGCCAATGGATATGTATTTTAACACCTGAACACACACACACACACACAAAAATTAATAAAAAAGAAAACTTATTCACCCCTGCATTTGAATGTTCAGAAATTAATGTTAGGAGGCTGTTAGTACCTCCATCAGTGTCAAAAATACATTTATCTGTGTCTAGTCACAAGAATCAGCTTTCAAAAAAAATATGTAATTTTCAATTGCAACGATAGGTCTTTATTTGTTCTAAACATGAATTGCAGAAAACAGCATAGAAATTCACAACTCTTCAAATCTTCTATTTGATCCTCAGACCAATCTCAGCAAAGACTAGGTCCCTTTGCAAAACTCTCATCACAAAGAATGTCCTAAAACTCAGTTAAATAAATGGAAATACACTCACAAACTCTGTAGACCCTCAGAATAGCACTATGAATCATCTTCATGAAAATTTCAATAAAGAAAATACTTCATGATTTTCAGCGATTACTGATTGATCCTTGATTTCAAGTCAGACATTAAATGAAAAGGACGTGAGAACTTATCTTTAGGAATACCTTTCTGATTTTTAGACAGTGCTTATTTCTTCCATGTGGAAAGTCAGCCTCTTTCAACACTCTTAATTCGATGACCAACAAGTTAAGGCATCAAAACCGTCAGTCAATTGATTGCTAGTGACAAAATCACTAGAAACTGTAATTACTAGTGATAACAGTTCAATAATTTCTGAGTTCCCTATTAATGAATTGTGATCCTTAATCATATATTGGTTATGTTCTGAAAACATTTTGTAGGAATTCTTGATTTACACTGTTCAAAAATGACAGGAGTGTTTTTGTGCCTGTGCCAATGCAGTTTGCATTGGTGATTTTGGTGTTTACATGTGACTGTGACAGGTATAAAAGAAGTTAATACTCTGCAATGAGTAAGTCTCCAGGTTTTCTAAGGTGTGGATTCCGGACACTGAGATGACAATTTTCAGAGAAAATAAAATAGCAGGGGGAGACAGAAATAGATTTCCAGTATGAGGTGAATGTTGCTATGGCTTCAGGCGCTTACAGCATGCAAAATGTACAAAGTTACCATCTGTTCTATTGATCTATTGAGGAATAGGATATGATTAGTTTTAATACCTCTTCAGCCACCACTCTTCTCACATTTCTAGACTACAGCTTCCCATTACAAATGTAAATAATTTTGCTGTGGAAGATGTTCCGCTATGTGCAGCCATGCAATGTATGCACACTCCAATGGAAGTGTACTTCTGGCTCATTAGAGACTGGGGGCTGAGGAATACTTAGGCTTTCTTTTTCCTTTTTTTTTTTTTTTTCCTTTTCAGCCTCTAGAGTGAACGTTTCATTTCAGGTGGCTGATTTGCTGAGAGCCGAGTAAATAACACTATTGAGAACAGGCTTATGAATTACTATTTTCTTTAAACAATAAAAAATGTCATTATTTCACTGCATAAATTTAGTAGGGGCCCTGAAATAGAAACAGAGATGGTTTGTGAAAGAGTGCAAGGATGACACAAAGCCCTGTTGGTCCTGATTACCAGGTACAGCTCCAGGACAATTTATTTTTAAAATTACTGAGGACTGGATCAAGTAGAAAATCAGATTCCAGCACTCTAGATAAGCAATACGTTCTGAAAACCAAATCAGTTGAATAGCAATTCAGCTTTCTCTTATATTTGATAGGGTTATAGTCTGAGAAAATTCATTAACTTTATGAATTAAAAAGCAAAGTTATATAAAGCTGCCACACGCCATTTGGATGAATATTTTTCCTCAAAGGTCCTAGAGAACGGAGAATCTGAAAAAAAATTCATTATAATCCTTTAAATTCTAGCAAAATACAATGACTTTGCAAGCAAGATTCATCATGAAACAACAGGACTGTACTACATATGAGGATAGCACCCAACAAACTCAGAGCTGAGAAACAATTACAAGGAGCAGGCAAGGTGAGGGAGACAAAAAGCAACAAGAGATGTTAGAGAGGAGTCTTTTATGCCCTTCAAAAAAAAGATTTCTTCATCAGACATCCCAGTAATGAAACATCAGTTCTTGTGCCAGGCTTAAGAGTTTCACTGGCAGCCTACATGTGGGCATAGTATTCATGATAAGCAGAAAACAGACAGACACATGCAGAGTAGCTAGCTGTATGGAGCAGATAACAAAAATCATGCCACTACCTATCAGGAAACTTGCGTTAGGAGACAAGTCCCATAAGCATGAACTGAATGCTGATGACAAGAATGCATTCCTACATCCCCCAGTAATCACAATGAGCCACTGTGTGAACCTACTAGCATTATCACAGAATCACAGAAGGGTTGAGATCAGAAGGAACCTCTGGAGGTTACCTGATTCAATCCCTTGCTCAAGCAGAACCACCTAGACCCGGTTGCCCAGGACCAAATCCAGATGGTTTTTTTAGTATCTCCAAGGTGGGAGGCTCCACAATGTCCCTGGGCAACCTGTGCCAGTGCTCAGTCACTTTCACTGTGGAAAAATTTCTCCTGATGTTCAGAGGGAACCTCTTGTGTTTCAGTTTGTGCTCATTGTCTCTGATCCTTCTACTGGGCATCACTGAAAACAGCCTGGCTTTACACTCTCTCTTCAGGTATTTATATACATTGATAAGATCCCACCTGATCCTTCTCTTCTCCAGGCTAAATAGTCCCAGCTCTCTCTGCCTTTCTTCATACAAGAGATGCTCCAATCCATTAGCTTTGTGGCCCTTTGTTGGCCACTCTCCAGTAGCTCCATATGTCTTTTGTGTTGGGAAGTGCAGGACTGGACACAGTACTTCAGGTGCAGACTCACCAGTGCTGAATAAAGGGGATCACATCCCTTGATCTGCTGCCAATACTTTCTCCAATGCATCCCAGGATACAATTAGCCTGCTTTGTAGTGAAGTCACATTGCTGACTTATATTCAATATGATGTCCACCAGGACCCAGAGGGCCTTTTCCACCAAACTGCTTTCCAGCAGGGTGGCCCTCCAAAGGTTGTTCCTCCTGAGGTGGAGGACTTTCCACTTCCCCTTTTTGAGCATGACAAGGTTCCTGACAGCCTATATTTCCAGTCTGTCAAAGTCCCTCTGGATGGCAGCATGACCTTATCAGCCACTCCTCCCAGTTTTGTATCATCAGAAAATCTGCTGACCCATCATGCAAATTGTTAATGAAGATATTAAACAGGACTGAAGCCAGTAGAGACCTCTGGTGTACAGTGCTAATTACTGGTCTCCAACTATACTTTGTTCCACTGAGCACAATCCTCTGGGCCTGGCCATTCAGCCAGTTTTCAACCCACCTCACTGTCTGCTTATCTAGCCTTTACATCAACAGCTTGTCTATGAGGATGTTACGGCAGACAGTGTCAAATGCCTTACTGAAGTCCAGGTAGATATTATCCACTGCTCTCCCCTTACCTACCAAGCCAGTCATTTAATCATAGATGTTTATCATGTTGGTCAAGCATGACTCCCCCTTGAATCCATACAGACTACTCTTGGACATCCTCTTGTCATTCATGTGCCTGGAAATTGTTCCCACATTTATTTGCTCCATCATCTTCCCAGGGATTGAGGTGAAGCTGATTCACCCATTATTCCCTCGGTCCTCCTTCTTGCACTTCTTGAAGACAGGAATTACATTTTCCTCCAGTCTTCAGGCATTTCTCCTAATGAGATGATTGCTATGACTGATCAGAGACTACCAAGAGTGGCCCCTCAGTTCCATCAGGCAGCTCCCTCAACACTCACAGGTGCATCCCATCATGACACATGGACTTAGGTATTCCCTGACCCCCCCTCATCCACCAAGAGTACATCTTCCTTGTTCCAAGATTTCTCCCTGATCTCTGGAACAGACCTGCTAGAAAAGCTTGACACAAAGAGGACATTCAGTACTGCAGCCATTTCCATGTCCAGGTCCTCCATATAATTGAGCAACGGACCCACATTTTCCTCAGTCTTCCTTTCATTGCCTGAGTACTTGCAGAAGCTCTTCTTGTCTTTTACATCCTTGGCTAGATTCAATTCTGTTTGGGCTAAGCTTTCCTAACTTCATCTTTGGTTGCTTGGATAATGTTTTTGCATTCACTCCAGGTTATTTGTCTTTGCTTCACTCCCTGCATGCTTCTTTTTTGTGTCTGAGTTTGTCTCAGAGCTCGTTGTTCATCCATCCTGTCTTCCTGGTATTTTTGTCTGACTTTGTGTTTATTGGAATGGAACTTTCTTGAGCCTAGAGCAGGTGATCTTTGGATATTAACCAGCTTTCCCGGGCTCCTCTTCCCTCGAGGGCCTTATCCCATAGGACTCTTCTGAGCAAACTTTGGCCTCACAACTCCTGAAGTTCAGAGTTGTGAGCTTGCTTTTCACCCCCCTACCCTAAGGATCCTGAACTCCACCATCTCATGGTCACTGCAGCCAAGGCTGCCTTTGATCTTCACATCCTCAATGAGTTCACACTTGTTGGTGAGTACGATGTCTAGCAGACCACCTCTCCTCATGGACTCCTCTGTCCATTAAGTTATCCTTAATGTACTCCAGGAACCTCCTGGATTACTTATGTCCTGCTTTGTTGTTCTTCCAGTAGATATTGGTGTGGTTCAAGTCCCTCATGAAGGCCTATAAACATGAGGTTGTTCCTATCTGTCTATAGAGGTCCTCATCCACTTGTTCTTGCCAGTCAGGTGGCCTATAGCAAACACCCATTATAATGCCACCTTTACCTTTAATCCTAACTCATAAACTCTCACTTGGCTCCATCCCCAGGTAGAGCTCCATGCACTCCAGCTGCTCTCACATAAAGCCCAACTCCCTTCCCCTTCTTTCATCCTGGCCTTCCTTAAGAGTCTCTATTCCTCTGTTGCAACAGTCCAGTAATTATACTCAATCCATTTCAACACTGACACAGAAACAGATGTCACAGACAGCCCAGAGCAGTTTCCAGGCAAGACTGGTTTGTCTTGAATGCCAACAACTGATAAAACACCACTTAGACCAGAGTAGAGTTCTATGCACGTTATTGGAATGATGCATGAGCAGCTGCAGTGCAGGAAGATGTGTGCACAGGAAGATTTTATAAAATTAGCAGTCTTCAGCAGTCTGGGCTTAGATAAAAACAAAGAAAACAACTACAAATTCTGTGTCATCAAATCCCAAGTAGCCTAAACTAAGCCTAAAGATAAGCCCAATTCAGGAAATCCAAGAGCTATTGCTTTTTCTATTTCCCTATCACTGAGTTCCACTATGATTATTTGCACAGAGCAGGGTGAGTATTTAAGAAGACTAATTCACCAAATTTACACAGGAAAATGTGAGTCTGTGAAGACAACTACTGACTCCAGTTGTATATCACTTATGGTGGTATTCATCCTGGCAAAATTACAGATGGGGCCATTTGGAGAATGACCAGACCTACTAACATCCTAGCGCTGACTTGTCATTTATGTGTGATATGTGTTTTAGGCCTGTTTGTACCCCATATGGCTGACAACTCAGCACTTCTGCCTATGTTTCTATATAAGACCACAGTATGCAGTGGGAACTAGCGCAAAATAAAGTGTTTAAATACTTCAGGGTATTATTTCCTCCACTTCTATTTTAGTGAAACCAACAATTATTCTCGGCAATATGTCATTATATAGTCTGGGAACTGTTCTGATCAAACAGGAGAATAACAAGATGAAATTCACTGCATAAGTACAAGAGAAGGAAAAGGTATACTCATATAGAAATAGGATATAAGAGATCACTTATGTATGTCAATGTTTTCAAGATTCTGTTAACAGCCAGATTCTGGTTGATAGATTTTCTTGTCAAAGTATCTCTCCTCCCTCATTGTTCTAGTTTCAAATCAAAAGATTTGTATGTCAGGGTACTCTTAAAATTTTCCACATACCTAGAAAACCCATCAAGATACCTACTGCTCAGGAGAGGTGACCAATAGCTAAGAAAATGTGTTTGTGTGCAGAACTGGTCATCATATCACTAACTGCAATGGATAAGAATTCATTTAAAATTTATTCAGCTCAGCAAACTTCCCAAAGACATCTGCAGCTGCCACATTCTGCCAGAAGAGATAGACTTTCAGGAGTACCTAATTACAGATGTAAATAAGAACAGAGAGAAGACATTAGACTGCTGACTAAGGGTTATGTCTTGCTAAGCCTTATGATCATATAGGTTGCAGTTCTCCAAAGCATGTATTATGGGTATCAGCACATCACTACACAAAACACTTGCATTTGCTCTATTGTCTAGTAGCCATATTTTCATAAGGCTCTAAGACTATGCCACAGTGACTGTTTTTCCTGATATCTGAATCTGCTGGTCTTAAACCAGTTGACATAAAACTATGAACCAAGAATGGATATCTGGTTAAACCTTACCTGAGACAAGATCTCAAAGCTGTTCTATGTTCTTAAATTTGGAAGTTGATATCTCAAAAGAAGAAAATAGATAATGTAAGGATATGTGGAAGTAGTGTCTGCTTGTTGATATGTATCTGGTCAAGGGCTTTTTCAATGCAAAGAGGGATAATGAGAAAAAGGAGGAGGCTCTAAACAAGAACATAAAGACATAAACCTGAGGAATAAATGACATAGGAAGTAGTGGTGAGAACAAACCTGGCCAGTCACACTAATTGGTAAGAATATGTGAAGTGCAAAAATTTTCATTTTTCAATATGACTATCTGAGTAAGCACCTTCTCAAACTGAGACCATATGAAAGGAAAGACAATGTAGATACATAAAACCTGGCCAATTAGTATTAACAAAGAAAATAATCAGAAATAAACCTGGTCAGTTGTACCAATTGATGGGCAATCAACAAACTGCAGGCAAAATGGGACTTTGCTACAGAGAAAGATGTAACCCTGAAGTCCAGTTTGTTAGAGGGAGGTCAGTGAGACTAAGCAAATAGATGAAGGGAAGAGGGAACAGGTAGAAATGAAGTGAAGACAGACAGAAGTGGGTCCAAGAGGGGTCAGTTGAATGTAAAACAGGACCGGTCCATATTCTTGTCTGGCTGAGCCCTGAGCCTGATCACCAATCTGTCCTGTGTTCTTATATCTTCTCATTAAATTTTTCCTTAATTGTCTGTCTGTGTAGTCTCACTCTCCATCGTGTGGGAACATGTGGACTAAGTCCCCATGAGTCTTGTGTGTGTGTCAGTGAAATTTCACGCCAGCTACTGCAACCTGGGCCTAGTGTCAGCTATTGGAGAGAGTGAGTCTTTAACCTCCAGCCACTGGGGTGAAAATGGTGTGTATCCCCTGAAAACCAGATACTAGAGGACTGGTGTGAGTGAGGGGCATAGCACTGGTGGCTGGAGCGGGACCACATGTCACAGCCCATGTGCTTGGTGCTGGCTATTGGGAAGGGTCTGACTACCTGTACCTTCCCCATACCAAATGTGAGTGAAGTATGCATGTGTATTCACTGGCAAACTTCAGGCTGGGCTAGCCAATGAGCTGAAGTGGCCTGAGTTCAAGCCAGAGTATCGGGTGGGTGAAGGGCTAGTGCTGATAAGTAAGCAAGCACACTTGCAAATGTGGGATGCCTGTGGGATGAGTGTGTTAGTGCCATATGTTTGCTAGCAAGCATTGACCTGGACCAGATGGCAAATTGGGTAGCCATGGGGTGAGCAAGAGAGACAAGGGGTCACACAAATACATCGAGAGATCTGCAAATATGTTGTGCTTGTGAAACTGGAGAGTGTTGTGTGTGTTCTGCACTAGTGACCTTCTGCCTAGGAGAAGGAGAAAATTCATCTGTCTGTGCTTGTGTTTTATGTGAGTCTTGCCTGTGGGTGGTGTTGAAAGCAGCACCTTGTCTGTAGCAGCCTGTGTGACTAGCCGTGTCAGTGTCCTGCATGTGCCTCTGTGTATGTCTGTGTCCACATTTATGAGTGTGACTCTGGGATGCACATTCGGCTTCACCACTGGTTGAACCAGCAAACGGGACAGTGGCAGTTGCTTCCCTCAACCTAGGCAGAGGACACAGCTCTCCAGGCACACTGGGCTGGGTTCCAGCTGCTCCGCAGGAGAGGTCCTCAGCTGGGGCTACTGGAGGCAGTGGCCATCCCTAACATCCCTTAATAGATAATAGGTTTATTTTCCAGCCTAGTTAAAGTGCAAGCCTCTTCACACACAAGGGTAAATACAGAGAGAAGAAAAGAGAAAGGTCTAAGTGTTTCACCCTTGACATCCACAGAAAGTGTGAAAGTCCATATAGGAGCTTCCAAAGGGCTCTGATGGTTTGCAGAGATAAGAAAAGGGCAGAAAGACTTACAAAAACAGCTGAAAAAAAAATGTACATCACATTTTCTCAGATTTGGTATTTTTGCAGAATAAAAATAAAATAATGACTATACTGAGAAAAAAAAAAAAAAGCTTAATCTTCTTTAGTCATTCCTGAATAATCAGTAACAGAAAGAACACTAATAAAAATAAGTACAGAATAGTATTTCCTCTGATACGCTGTCTGTTTCAAGATTTCCCAAGCCAAAGATTGTATCCATATGTTTGTTTTTAATAATGCTTAATGGATATTTTTCTATAAATTCCTATAAATCACTTTCTGAACATACTTTTTTCAACTACAAGATTTGCAGCATTTTTATTTTAAAAAAAAAAGACTTCTTTTTGCTTGTCAGTTCTGCTGTCTAATCCTTTTAGTTGCCTCAATCTAATTATTATTCTTTATATATCGTCTCCATGTCATTCACAACTTCAGGCATTTCACAATATTTTTCACCCATATTTTAAAATCTATCCAACATTGAATTCCTTTAGCCATTCTTGTTACCCTTTTATCCTCTTGTTCTTTTTTTTTACCACACTGCCTGTGAGAAGAAGCTGACCAGAAATGCATGTACTTCTGAAGATTCAGGCACACAATGGCTTTATACAATAGCAGAATTCTGTTCTCTAATCTTATCCTAGTAAAACGTCCTACATCCTTTTAGCCTTTCTGACTATATCTGAACAGCAAGGTGACATTTTCAGAGAATGTTTGAATCTAAGATCCCTTTCTAAAGAATTATTAGCTAGCTTAGATCTTTTCTTAATCCTGGATGTGTTGTTTTGTGTGGGGTTTTTTTTTTTAAATACACCTCAGGGATTTTCTGAGACACCATAAACTTACAGTCAAGTCTTGACTAACACTCATGCAAGGAGTGTTCAGTTCCTTAGAATACCTTCTGTCTAATGGGAAATACTTTTACTGAGATTGAAATTATTCTTTGCTGTCACCAGGGCCCATTTTCTTAGCTTCACTCTTTGCAGCAGAAACAGCAGCCACAGAACTCCATAAAGCTTTGCAAATGATAAATCAGAACCAGCTAAAATAACTGAGCTGCAAATTTGCTTTCCTTTGCTCCTTCTGGGTAGAAAAGCTCCCTGCTATTCATGGACCAAAAGAAGGCATAAAATTTCTAGCAAGAACTATCTCAGAACAGTGAGCATTTGCTGGAGCAGAAAACATTAAGTAAACTTTAAATTATAGCTGAAGTAAACATATACTAGTGAGTAACAGCAGCAACGGGTAACAGCCTCTGCCCCCAAAATTCTTGCTGCTAATGCTTGTTCCCTTGAGCTTGTACCTCTTGGATAGTTATTTAAATCCATTGATTACGATACAATGTCTTAATCATTTTCTCATTTCATCTTTACTTGCTAATACGTACTGCATTTCTTACTCTTCCTGCTAGGTGTATGGTATACCGATTAAAACTTCTGCTCTATGACACTGTGCTGCACTGGGTTTTTTTTGAAAAATATGCCTTGAGACTTTGTTTAAAGTGTCAGAGCCCCATCTTGCACAACAGAAATAAAAGGGAATCTTTACACTAATCTCTAAGAACTAGACCTTAGAGCTAGGCCTCAAAATTACCCCATTCAGAAAAAGGTTATTACAGAGCTTGGTGCAAACATACGTGTAGGTTAGCTGTCTGGAACTAGCTTTTGAAGGAAGTTTACTGTTAAGTGCTTGCTTAACATAGTCAGCATCCAGTTCCCTACTGTTAAGGGTATTTTTTAAATACTTCTAAAACATACAATAATAGCTTTTAATTTAAAGGACTCTATACGTAATTGTTTCATGTTTTAAAAATGCACAGTATTTTCATTCTATTGTGGTTTTGGTTTTGTTTTATGAAATAAATGAGGATATGCACATATGCTGAACCTTGACATTTTTCCTATATTCACAGAATCTTAAAATTAGACTGTATTATGTTTATGTGGCAGAGTTTTGGTAGCAGGGGCAGGGGGGCTGCCAGAGTGGCTTTGTGAGAAAACACCAGAAGCTGCCGCCATATCAGACAGAGCCCATTCCAGCTGGGTCCAGGACTGGCCTGCTGCTGGCCAAAGCTGCGCCAATCAGAGATGGTGGTGCCTGTGTGGTAACATATTTTAAAAAGAATAAAAAGCACCACACAACTGCGAGGGAGGGAGAGGGGAGTGCAAATATGTGAGATGAACAACTCTGCAGACATCAAGGTCAGCGAAGCAGGAGAGGAAAGAAGTGCTCCAGGTAGCAAAATAGAGATTCTCCTGCAGCCCGTGGTAACATAGTAATACCAAAGTAACACTGGTTGTCCTCCTGTAGCCCATGGAGGTCTACAATGGAGGAGATATCCACCTGCAGTCCATGGAGGACCCCACGCTGGAGCAGGTGGGCATAACCTGAAGGAAGATGCAGCCTCTGGAGAGCTCAAGCTGGAGCAGGATTTTGGCAGGAAATCTGGTCCAGGGAGAGGGGCCTACATAGGAATAGGTTTTCTGGCAGGACCTGTAACCCTATGAGGGACCCACAGTGCAGCATTCCATTCCTGAAGGACCCATGCTGGAGAGTTCTTGAAGAACTGCATCCTGTGAGATACACCCACATTGGAGAAGTCCATGAAAGACTGTATCACATAGGTGGAATTCCACACTGGAGCCAGAAAAGAGTGTGAGAAGGAAAGAGCAGTAGAGATGAAGTGCTATAAACTGACTGCAATGCCCATTCTCCATCTTCCTGTACCACTTGGGGTGGAGAAGACAGAAGAAAAGGATGGGGACAAGGTATTTTTAGATTTGTTTATTTCTCATTATGCCACTCTGTTTAATTGGCAATAAATGTGTATCTCCAAGAATGGAAACTCCACAGCCAATCTGGGCCACCTGTACCAGTGCTTGCCCACTGGGGGAAAAAGAAAAAAAAAGTATTCTTCTGTTTAACTGGAATTGCCTTCATTTCTGTTTGTGTCCATTACTTTATGTTCTGTCACTGGGCACCAGTGAGAAGAGCCTAGCTCTATCTTCATGTTCTCGTACTAGATATTTATACACATAGATAAGAGCCCGAGCCTTCTCTACTCCAGTCTGAACACTGATCTCAGCCTTTCTTCATGTAAGAGGTGACTCAAGCCCTTAATAATCATTCTGGCCTTTATAACCTTAATAACCAGCTGGACACTCTTTATGTCCCTGTCTCTGCTGTACTGGGAAGCCCAACAGTGGACACAGCACCCAGATGTACCTGAGTGGAGAGGATCACCTGTCTTGATCTGCTGCTTTTCTTAATGCAGATCAGGAGGCTGTTGGCCTTCTCTGCCACAGGAGTGTATTTCTAGCTTATGGTCAGTTTGTTATCCACCAGGACATCAGGTCCTTTCCTGCACGATCTCTCTTTTCTGGAAGGAAAAGGAAGGCAACAACAGTTTCACAACCCTGTGTAGACTGAAAAGGGGAGCAATAGAACTCAGTCATTCTGTTGATGCAAAAAGTATGCTCAGAGACTTGCTATATTAACTGGAAATTAAAGGTGAATATTTTCATGGTGTCATAGACTAAGCTTCCCATGCTTTGTATTTTGTGTCTTTATTTGTCCATTACTAGATTCACACTTAAGCCGTATTTACCAAGTACCAACAAATATCTGACAGCAGGATGTCTCAGGTCACAAAGCTATGAAAAACCCTTATAACATTATTTCTTCACAGAATAGTAGGTAGATTAAGCATTGCAGATAGATTTTCTATAATTGAATATGGCTAAATCTGTGAGGTGTACTTTCTTCCACTTGTAGAACAGAACAAGAAGCCACTCATAGTCACCATCCACAAGGAACACAATTTTTTTTTTTGGTAGCAAAAAGAAGAGAAAAAACCCCAAAACAGTATCAGAAAATAATTTTCTTCATGAATGAATGATTTAAGTCTGACAGAGGTCAGTTTGTAACCTGCAAGAACAAGTTTAACAACTCCACTCTCTGTTTTGTGGCTTAATGGAAACTGATAGATACAGATGTGACTCGGGTTTGATTCTCGCATCATTTATACTGGAACACTCAGTAGCAGCTCTACCCTAGCCAAGGATTATACAGTGTGACAATTTTAACACAGTCAAGATTCTGCTATCTCTCAGAAAAGTGAAGAGGAACAAAAAGGATCTTTCTGTTACTTTCCATGGGAAAAGGAGATATTCTGTGAGGAAATATGAACAGGCTTCCAGGGCTCTGGAAGCTGAAGGGATTGCTGCTTTTGAGCAGACATCTGTCTTTCAAGGGTTCATACTTTACTGAGAGTGAGATGTGGCTGAATTAGTTCAGGGAGAAGGGTCAACACATGGCAGAATCAAATAAGTCAGGCTATAGTGCATATAAAGTTCTACTACATTCCCTTCATCCAGACAGAAACTTACAGAAGCAAAATGTCCAACACATTTCACATCCCCTCTTGGAAATACCGTGCAAGGGATCACTGTAGTGGAATGGCAGCAGAGACTGAATTTGGGTGCAAATATATTCCTCTTCTGCTGTTTGCACCAGTCGAAAATATGTGAGACATGCAAGTACTCTGTTACTATCTTTCGCATCACTTCCTCTTCACAAGTTCCATCCCACAGGGTCTTTCTTTCAGGACAATAATGGCCACAAGAACATATATTTGGCTGATGAGCTTCCACTTCTGTTCTAAATATTTTAACCACAGGCCACTTAATTCAGAAATGGAAACATTCTTCCTGTCTCTCTATATGCTTCTGAAATGTTTTAGCTGCTTACTTACCCACGCACAACTGCATTTAAGCAAAATCTGAACCTCAATGTTTGTTAGCAGGCAATGGCAGGCACCTTGGACTGCACAGTATTTGCAGCTCTTCAGCTGTGCAGTGGTTTCCCACTGTTTTCTGTTATCATTCAACAACCTAGTGAGAAAGCCCCAGCTCCCAACACAATATTTACTGATACAAATAGACAAAAAATTCTTTACTGCACCACTGAAGGAGTATATGGTTGCATAATTGTGATACTTCTGGTGCTTCTGTTTCAGCAGTGCCCTGCGTAAGCTTAATTTTCTCTTCCCTTTTTATAAATATGACAAGAAGAGACACAGTAGTATGAAAAAGATTTTAATGAGATAGCTCTGTCTTTTATTGCAACATGAAATGACAGATCTCTGTTTATTACATACTGTTGAAAATCCTTATTTTATTGATAAGCATTATGTAAAACAAGATGTACTAAATTACAGGCAAGAAGCTGTAAATTGTGTATTAAATATTTAAATCTGATACTGTGAACTGAAGAGGGAAGCTAGAGAAAGATTTTGGAAGTCTGTTTACAAAGTGTCTCCTTTATATCCATGACCAAATAACACAGGCAGAGAGAAAGAAAACATTAAAGAAATAGTACAGCTGTTGAATCCCAAATCTCGTGACTACCTCTTGCGTAATGGAAAAAAATAATACTGAGTTAGAGGGGGGGGGCGGGACAGAAAAAGACAGGTGATAGATGCTGATTTTCTTTTTCTAGAGGATAACTACGTCTGAAAACAAGAAAGTGCCATTACTACATTGATAGCTTTCAAACCACTCACTCCATTTCTGATTTAACTCTTGCAGTCGTTCAACTTGTTTTTTGATTTTGTGACATGCAGCTGTAACCGGACAATGTGTCACATCAAGGCTGTTCTTGCCTTCTCAAAACCTTCTCCATTCCATACACTTCTGCTTAATAACATAATATTCTGCCAAGTTAATCTTGGCTGACTTGCACCCATCTTTCTCTGATCTCTCTTTCCGACACTGTGTAAAGATTGTTAATAAATCTTTTTACATTGCATACTTCAAAGCATATCTGGACTTTCGGTTTCTCATACAAATTGCATCTCTCAAATAGGAATATTTAGGTTTTCTCCTCTGCCCCTGAAGTTCTCCTAAAATTCTTTCACCACGTGCTTCCTATTTGTGATTCCTACACCCTTCTTATCTTGCTTCATTCCTCCTGTTGCTTCTTATTATGCACATCAAACTGAACTTTTCATCCTGAGGCAAAAATGCTCTTTTATATTGCATTTTGCATATTCATTTGACCTGACTTGAAGTTACTTTATAAGAGCCTTCAAATCTTTCTCCCACTCACATCTCAACACCTCTCTTCAAATTATTTCCTCACAGTGGGAAGGTCTTCCTCAGTGCTATAAGACACTTCACCAACTCCTTCTAATTTTTCTCCATAAACTTTCTTTCATTATTCTTCTTTTTATCTCTTTTAACTAAACGCCTAAAGAAAATGAACCTAAAGTATCTGTTTTGCTTACACTGCTGTAGCATCTTTACTGCCACAACATCTGAACATCTGAGGGTAGGGAGGCCCTTCAGAGGGATCTGGATAGGCCGGATCGCTGGGCAGAGCTGAATGGGATGAGGTTCAACAAGGCCAAGTGTCGGGTCCTGCACTTTGGCCACAATAACCCCAAGCAGCGCTATAGGCTCGGGGCTGAATGGCTGGAGGACTGTGAAGAGGAAAGGGACCTGGGGGTGTTGGTTGATGCTCAGCTGAACATGAGCCGACAGTGTGCCCAGGTGGCCAAGAGGGCCAATGGCATCCTGGCCTGCATTAGAAATAGTGTGGCCAGCAGGAGCAGGGAGGTAATCATCCTCCTGTATTCAGTGCTGGCGAGGCCGCACCTCGAGTATTGTGTTCAGTTTTGGGCCCCTCACTACAAGAAAGACATTGAAGCCCTGGAACGTGTCCAGAGAAGGGCAACAAAGCTGGTGAGGGGTCTGGAGCACAAGTCTTATGAGGAGCGGCTGAGAGAGCTGAGATTGTTTAGTCTGGAGAAGAGGAGGCTCAGGGGAGATCTCATTGCACTCTGTAGCTTCCTGAAGGCAGGTTGTGATGAGCAGGGGTTTGGCCTCTTCTCCCAGGCAACAAGCAGGACCCCAGGAAATGGCCACAAGTTGTACCAGAGGAGGTTTAGGTTGGACGTGAGGAAAAACTTTTTCTCACAAAGAATGGTCAGGCACTGGAATGGCCTGCCCAGGGAGGTGGTGGAGTCGCCTTCCCTGGCAGTGTTCAAGAGGCAGCTTGATGAGGAGCTACAAGATATGGTTTAGTAGCTGTGGCAGCAATGGTAGTGGGAAGACGGTTGGACTAGATGATCTTATAGGTCCCATCCAACCATGTGATTCTATGATTCTATGATCTTTGGGCAGCTACTGCTTATTAAACAGGAGGTTAAATTGCAGGGTGCAGATGAGACAATTAAAGGACAATACTAAGAGTTCACCTTTTTGCCATGTCCCAGACATTTGCTACTTTGACATTTGGACTTAACACAGTCTTCCTTTATTGTTCTTTTTGCAGCTAACAAAGAATAGAATAAATTAATTTTAGTTCTAAGTCCTTGACTCAGAATTCACAATAATTTTCTTTTAAGAATACTTAAGAGAATAATTGAGTATCAGGTTATAAGAATCTCAGCTAAAACATTGAGAGTTGTTATTGGACCTTAAATTACAGACAGAAAGCATAACCAAAGCATTTAATGGAGCTTTAAAGAATAAAGAAAGTTCTAAGCTGTGTCACAACTTCATCCAATATCTACTGTACACAGGAGTGAAAGTGCAATTTTTACCACAGTTTGAATGCCTCATCTAACTCAAGGAGATGGGATGCCCACTGTTTTCTGTCAGAAAGAAGAGATGACCTTCAGCAGTCATTAACTTATTCATTAGAATGTTTCAGCGTGCTTTATCAAAAGGCTAAAGCTACTACCAAGTTTTTTTCTTTAAGAAAGCACTATTAAAACCCCTCCCCTCCTCCAAGTACCTTACATCTCTTAGATTTGGGATATTGTTATCAGAAATGCATTTCAACATCTAAGCTTTATAATTTAGCTTTTTTTTTTCTGAGATTATTCAGTAATATGCTGATGAAAACCATCCGATACATGAAGAATAATTCATTTTGTGGTTTGTTTTGCTTTGGTTTGGTTTGTACTGCAGATATTAACTTCTGTTGCTTCAGCTTTAAAATACTTTCCTGGGGGGCAGGTTTTTGGGTATTGTTCCATAGGAGAAGCAGTGTGTTCTCAAAAGATAAAGCTTGCCATGGAGAGTAAGTGGCTGGTAGAGTAGAGAGGAAGCAGCAAATACTGGACTTTAATGATGAAAATTTAAAGATACTATGGCAACTTACTGCTGCTCTACTAATGATTAGCTTTAATGGCCTTGAGGGACATATGGTTTTTCATGCTTTCCTTTCTACCAAAAAAATATGAGAAAGAAAAAGCTGACAGTATGAGAAAGAAAGACAGTATAATAAGGTAGAAAATAGAGAACATTCACAGCAAGTATAAAAAATAATAATAATAAAAAGGATCACAGTAAATGAGGCATCAAAAAGTTGATTCCAAACACACTCCTACAAAATCTGTCAGTGGTTCACAAGTGTCATATTTCTGCTTTGCAAGTTCCTCTGTTATTCTGCAAGCATAAGGGAGGAACAGAGAAGAGATGAGGGGGCTTTCTACTGCACTACACTTGGACTGATTTCCCTGGAAAAAGATAGTTGCTTAGCTAGCTGCACAGACAAGATACAGAGCTATCATACCTACAAATTTTATTGATATGTATACAGGCAACTTAAAGATTTTATCATCATGCATATCAGAGATCCATTCAGTACCTACTCAGCTTTTTTTTTGCTCAGCTCTAGAAGAGAAATTGAGTTTCAGTAATTAACATTGTGTACAGAACTAACAAACAGTCCAAGAGAAACCTGGACTGTATGAACTAAGGAATTTATACTGCAAGCACATAATATATATCTAACAATGTATCAAGTCATCATCACAGTCAGTATCAGAAGGCAAGACTAATGCCATAGAGATGCTACCATGACATACGACTCTGTACTGACTTCATGTTCTGTGGAAATAGAGTATTTATTATTTATTTCTCAAAATTTGTTTTAATTAATAAGCTCTGTATTTATGCCTTTTTTTTCCCCCGAAGAATAAGCGTATTCACAAAAATAGTCATATTTTGAACACTTTTTCAATATTTGCCAGAAAGGCAGCCTAAAAACTGATTTTCAACTTGTTTTCCAGTCCTAGCTTACAGTTAATTTCCAATTTGGCTCACTTATTTTTTTTTTAAGGAAAGTTTTATAAAATCTCTTGTTTTAGTTCCTCATATGCAAAATTTTTACAATAAAAGGAATAATAATGAATAAGTTCATCAATACGTATTATGTATTCTAAATTTTTAGATCTAAGTTTTTAGATCCTGTCACTAATAATGGTGCTTTGTTGGCTGATATAATAGTTGATTTCTTTACTGACACACAGAGTAACAAGAAAATGATGAAAGTGGCACAAGCTCTCTACTTCCCAATTAAAAATTCTAGTCATTTGTTTAAATTATGCCAAAAATAACTAGAGGTTAATAACAGGGTGAATTCTTAATTGCAATTCTTTCTTGCCTCTTGGCACAGACAATATTCATTGTTATACTTTAATTTGCTACATTAAATTAAATTCCTTTTCTTCAATCCAGAACAGTCTTTATGTTTGTTTAATGACACTTGCTGCTTCTATCCACATAGATATTTGGCTTACATTAAGAGAAGCGATTATATAATTCACCCTCTGCTCCTTTAGAAACCATTTAGGTGCCTATCATAGCACACCCTCTGTTCTCAGCGAGCAAGTAAGTAAAATAAATCATAAACCAGATTCCCTTCTTGCTTACCACAATGCAAACCAGGAATATATGTGTTGAAATCAATGAAATTACACTTATGTAAAAAAAGACAGCCAAGAAGAAGAGTTAGTCTGACATTCAGTTAGTCTGACATATCAGCATCAATGTCATTTCTGCGCACAGGACTAATTCTGTTTTAGAAGTAGAACTCTTCCATGGTTTCAATGCTGTGACTTATCTTTTCAAAGGAATGTCATATATTTCTGTTCAAGACAAAAAAAAAACCCAACCAAAACAAAACAAAAAACTGTGCCTTAGTTACTATATGGTATGTACAGTGCATGGTATAACAGAACTGCGTTCTCACATGGAACCTCCAATGGTACATTAATAGGCTTACCAACAATAAGATCAATATAATCTATTGCAATTAGAAGAAAAAATACTCTACAACCTCTCAGGAGAGCTTTGCCATTAGAGATGTCTCCAAATATCCTGTCAATAGGCACCTGGAAAAGTTTTCAAATAGTCAGAAATGCTTTGAAAACTTTGCAAAAAAATCATACCAGTATTTTTGTGGACTTAATTTCAGGGAACAAAATTAACTGCAGCTAATTTTATATGTGTTTTCACAGTTCCATTAGAGGATATTAAGCAATTGGAATGCTTCCATGTTTTAACTAAGAAACTGTTCACACCAATGTTATTTTACAGGTTGCATCAGGGAAGAAAATAGTTTAGAAAGCATTACATTAGACTGCTTTGCTTGAAGCAACTGGATTTGATTAATTGTCTCAGTATTACTGACGAAAACAAATACCTACTTGGAGCCCAGTAACCTAAATAAGAGTGGCATATGAAGGATTTTGTCAGTCCATGGACAGATGCCAGACCTAATGCCATTATGGAAAAAGGATTCAATTTTTATACTTGATCTAGATTTGATGGCAAATCATTAACACTCAGGACTGCATATCTCTTGGTTTATGTTGTAGTTTAGCCTCACTCAGGACCAAGCTATGCAGTCTCTCGCTCAGGCCCCCCACCTTCTGAGGGAATAGGGGGAGATAATATAACTTTTTTAAAAGTCTCAAGGTTTTAGACAAGGACAGGGAGAGAGGGCCTAGTGGGAGGCTAGAGACTGAAGGCAACAAGGTCTACAAGGCCCACAAGGCTCGTGCCTCCTCCTTTCTGCCCTCACTTCAGCTTCTTCACATCTTCTTCTTTTTCTAATTGTTTTTCCGCTTCTTAAATATGTTATCACAGAGGCATTCAGGTAACATTCCATCACCACTTGGCTCTGTCCTGGCCAGAGGTGCGTCTGCCCTAGATCTGGTTGAGTCCACCAGACAAACGGGAAACTTCTACCAGCTTCTTGCCACTGTAACCCCCACTCCCCCCTGCCAATCCCCCCCTCACCGCCAACCCCAAAATAAAACCAACACAGCATGTAAGACGAATTGTGGAGATGCTTGATTTGTTTGCTCAAGGTTTACTGTGTGGTTACTGTGACACATTTATTCTATTAAAAAGAGGATAGCCAGGAAGAAAAAAAAAACCACCTGTTTGCTTTGCTTTAGTTGAACGCAAAGAAACATCTGGTATTGTAGGGTGGAGAGAAATCCCTTCCCTCTCACCAACTGAACATGATCAGATAGAACAGCTCTGGAGAAAGACAGCACTCAGTGTCTCATTAAAGGGTATGGCATTCTTGCAGCAGGTATCTGAGCTACTGGTCAAGCCTAAGGTATGAGAGAAAAAAAAAAAATGTTTCTTAGGGACCCAGAGGGGACTGGGTATGTGTCAACCATGAAACCACCAAAAGGTGTCAAACTGCATTTTAGAATCAGAGGGAAAGACGAGCCCTGTAGGACAGAGTAGACAGGGAAAACGGAACTTCTTTTCAAGCCTCCTGTTCAAGTTGTTCCAAGGCAGCACTTAAGTGCTTACTCTCTTTCAAAGTTATTCTATTTTGATTTGGTATTAAATCATTCAAGTAAAGCAGATTTAGAAATAGGTGCTTTTTCTCTGATGTATTCACTTCAAAAAGTTGGGGGGAAAAAAAGGAAGGAAGATGAGCTCCACCTTGAGGATCATAGGGTCTCATCACAGTATAGATCAGCAAGAATTTTATAAAGAAACAAATCCATGAACTTAACAATTGGTCAAAGCACAGGAGAGATGTCTTCACATCTCTGCATCATTATAGACTCTTCTTTGTACCTAAGGACAAATCACAAAGTTTCTTTGTGCTTTAGGTCTACATTTCTAAAATAAGAACAAGTAGCACTTTCCCTCTTGTGGAAGTTTGCCTTTGCAACACTTTGTGGGTATTGCAGCAGTGGTGACCACATCTATAACACAAAAAGGGCAGAGGAACAGAGATGCAGCTGTAGCTGAAGAGAATGGGTGTGCCTTATAAGGGTAAACATGAAAGTGTACAATGACTAGAAGATCACAGACTTTTGAAAGTTATCTTGTCTGTTAAATGATGACTAAGCACTGGGAAATAGCTGCAGGTTCAAAACTTAGGAAAGTGCAACATTTCATAAGAACAGGTTGATTTTAGAAATCACTGAGAGAAGCTATTTTAATGAGAAATGGTGTGAACAACACAACTGTGACTATTCTCCTGAGTGCTATCACATCCCACTCGTTAGAACTGCCAAAATAAGATGTGTTTTAATGGACTGAAAAATATTAGTTAAGTCCATATTAAGTTTTCTATAAGAACTTAAGTCACTGATGGGCCCTTAGGAACTTATTCGTACTAAGCTGACAATATTTCCCTCAATGTTGTTTGCCATTCATGTACAGTCAACTTTTATTGTTATTCACTACTAGTATTATTGCAGAGTCAAAAGATCCAGTCATAGACAAGCACCTTGTAAAATTAAATGTTCAGAAGCATTACCAAAAAGTTTATCTGTTCCCCAAAGATTTTCAAACAAATTGGAAACAAGGGATTTGCCTAAATAGTCAGTTTGCAGACAATTTAAATCACTCTGTGAGGATTCTATTTAGAATAGAATCAGAACACAGTTCGGGTTGTAAAGGACCTTTAAAGGTCATCTAGTCTAACCTCCCCTGCAAGAAGCAGGGACATCTTCAACTCGATCGGGTTGCTCAGAGCTTCATGCAACCTGATCCTGAATGTTTCCAAGAATGGGGCATCTACCACCTCTCTGGGCAACCTGTTCCAGTGCTTTACCACCCTCACTGTAAAAATTTCTTCCTTACGTCCAGTCTAAATCTACCTTCTTTTAGCTTACACCATTATCCTTTGTCCTACTGCTACAGGCCTTGCTAACGAGTTTGTTCCCGTCTTTCTTTTAAGCCCCCTTTTAATACTGAAAGGCTGCAATAAGGTCTCCCTGGAGCCTTCTCTTCTCCAGGCTTAACGACCCTAACTATCTCAAGCCTTTCTTCATAGGACAGGTGCTCCAGTCCTCTTATCTTCCTTGTGGCCCTTCTGTGGACTCTCTCCAACATGTCCATGTCCTTTTTATGTTGGAGGCTCCAGAGCTGGATACAGTACTCCAGGCAGGGTCTCACCAGAATGGAGCAGAGGGGCAGAATCACCTCCCTTGACCTGCTGGCCATGCTTCTTTTCATGCAGCCCAGGATGGGATGGGGTTGGCTTTCTGGGCTATGAGCACACATTGCCAGCTCATGTCCAGTTTTTCATCCACCAGTAGCCCCAAGTCCTTCTCCTCAGGACTGGTCTCAAAACTTTCGTCGTCCAGTCTCTATTGATACTGAGGGTCACCTTAAGCCACATGCAGAACTTTGAACTTGGTCTTATTGATCCTCATGAGGTTCACCTGGGCCCACTTCTCGAGCTTGTCCAGGTCCCTCTGGATGGCATCCTATCCTTCAGGCACATTGACCACAGCACTCAGTTTGGTGTTGTCTGCAAATTTGCTGAGGGTGTACTCAATCGCACCATTTACATCTTTGATGAAGACCTTAAACAGTATTTGTCCCACTATAGACCCTTGAGGAGTCTATAGTGGTACAACTGATCTCCATCTGGATGTTGAGCCATTGACCACTACCCTCTGGATGCAACCACACAAACAATTCCTCATCCACTGAACAGTCCACCAATCACAGAATCACAGAATTATCATGATTGGAAAAGATCTAAAAGATCATCCAGTCCAACCATCTCAGCTAAATCATATCCCTCAACACAACATCCAAACGTTTCTTGAACACCCCCATGGTCAGTGACTCCACCACCTCCCTGGGCAGTGCATTCCAGTGCCTGACTACCCTTTCCGAGAAGTAATATTTCCTAATGTCCAGCCTGAATCTCCCCTGGCGCAGCTTGAAACCATTGCCTCTAGTTCTATCACTGTCTACATGAGAGAAAAGGCCGACCCCTAGCTCACTACAACCTCCCTTCAGGAAGTTATAGAGAGCTATAAGGTCTCCCCTGAGCCTTCTCTTCTCCAGACTGAACAATCCCAGCTCCCTCAGCCACTCCTCATAAGGCCTGTGCTCCAGACCCCTCACCAGCTTCGTAGCCCTCCTCTGAACGCGTTCCAGGGTCTCAATGTCTTTCTTGCAGTGAGGGGCCCAAAACTGAACACAGTACTCGAGGTGCGGCCTCACCAGTGCCGAGTACAGGGGGATGATTACCTCCCTGTTCCAAAACCATATGTCTCCATCAAACCATCAAAACCATATGTCTCCTATTTAGGGAGAAGGAGGTTGTGGAGAACCACGTCAAAGGCCTTAGAAGGCCAGACAGATGACATCTGTAGGTCTTCCTTTGTCTGCTGATGTAGTCATTCCACCACAGAAGGCAAATAGGTGGGTCAGATATGACTCGCCCTTGATAAAGCCATGCTGGCTGTCTCAAATCACCCCCCTGTACTCCAAGTGCCTTAACACAGCTTCTAGGAGGTCCTGTTCCCTGATCTTCCCAGGCATAGTGGTGAGGCTGACAGGTTAATAGTTCCCAGAGTCCTCCTTTCTACCGTTCCCAAAAACTGGTGCAATGTTTTCATTTTTCCAGCCACCAGGGACTTCACCTGGCTGCCATGACTTTTCAAATATCATGGAGAGTGGCTTGGCAACTACATCAGCTAGTTCCCTTAGGACTCAGGGATGCATCTCGTCAAGTCCCACAGATTTATGTATATTCAGGTTCCTCAGGTGATCATGAACCTGATCTTCTTCTATATTAGAAGCTAGTTGCTCCCCCAGTCCCTGTCTTGCTGTCCATCCTCTTTAGACGTGTGGGAAGAGAAGTTGCAAGTGAAGACTGAGGCAAAAATGGGTCGACTACCTCAGCCTTCTCCTCGTCTGTTGTTACCCGTCTGCCAGTCATTTTCATAAGCCGGATTATACTTTCTTTGATCTTCCTTTTCTGCCTGACATATCTGTAAAAGCCCTTCTTATTATTCTTTGTGTCCCTTGCCAAGTTCAGTTCCAGCTACAACTTGGCCTTCCTGATTCCATCCCTACACAATCAGGCAATGTCCCTATACTCTTCCTAGGATACCTGTCCCTGCTTCCACTCTCTGTGCATTTCCTTCTTGCCTTTTAGTTTGACCACCAAGTCTTGGCTGATTCATGCCAGTTTCTTACCTTCCTCTCCTGATTTCTTATATTTGAGGATTAGGAGCTCTTGCACTCCATGGAAGGCATCCTTGAAGATCTGTCAGCTCTGTTTTTCACCCTTGTCCATGAGGGCAGTTTCTCACAGGGTCTTACTGACTAACTACTTGAACAGATGTAAGTTTGCTTTCCTAAAATTCAGGATCCTGACTTTACTCTTCGCCTGACTCATATCACTCAGGACTGCAAATTCCACCAGTGCACGATCACTGCAGCCCAGGTTGCCTCCAGCCTTGATGTCAACAATTAGCTCACTTGTGCTGCTGACCAAGAGTTCCAATATTGTATCCTCTCTGGTAGGGCTGTCTATTACCTGGCTTAAGAAATTATGCTCAATGTATTCTGGGAGTCTTCTGGATCAGCTATAGCTCACTGTGCTACTTTTATGACAGAGATCAGAATGGTTGGAGTCTCCCAGCAGGATGAGAGCCTGCAGTGTGATGCCTCCTGTAGCTGGAGTAAGAAGGCTTCATCAATAGGCTTCCCCTGATCAGGCAGCCTGTACTCACACCAACCACAAGGTTCCTTTTGTTGTCTCAGTGTTTGACTCTTACCCATAAGCTTTCAATCTGCTTGTGGCTGTTCTGTAAGCCAGAGAAAAGCAAGTGGTGGACAGTAGAAAAAAAGGAAAGGGAAGAAGACAGCATTAGTGTCCTCTGGAAACTGTTCAAATTCTTCCAGCTCTGCTTTTTGGAAGTCATTAATAAAGATACTTTTAATGTGTATAATTAGGACAGAAGGTAAATATTGCAAGTGTTGGTAAAAGCTTTTGTGTTCTTAAAACAGACTTTTTACTATAGTTTTCAAAGATGCTATTAAAGAAACTTGGCAGTGTTGTGGTTTTGTTTCGTGAGGGGGGGCCTAAGGTGGCAGCTTCTGTAGGAAACTGCTAGAAGTCAGTCCCCTTTGCTCAGCGGACTCGACCGGGCCTGGGGCAGACCTGCTGCTGGCCAAGGCCAAGCTGATTGGTAGCAGAATGTTCCATGATAACGCCTCTGCAATAACATATTAAAGAAGGGCAAAACAGAAAAAAAAAAAAAAGAGAAGAGAAGATGTGAAGAGGCTGAGAGGGGGCAGAGGCCCAGAGGGGGAGGCGCAGGCCTTGCAGGCCCCACCCTCTGGCCTCTCACCAAGCAGCCGACTGGGCCCAACTCAGCCCGGCCTGGCTGCAAGAAGTGGAGAGGAGATGAGATGGATGATGTGAAGAGATCCTGAGAGGCATCTGCCAGCCTGTTGTGAAGAACTTTTCTTGTGAGAGAAACAGCTGCAGACGCCAAGGTCAGTGAAGAAGGAGGGGGAGGAGTAATGTGGCTCCTGGCCAAGATTCCCCTGCAGCCTGTGGTGATGACCATGGAGGAGCAGAGATCCACTTGGAGCCCGTGAAGGACCCCGCACCAGGGGAGGTGGATGCCTGAAGACGGCTGTGGCCTGTGGAGGGCCCGCTGGGGCAGCCATTCTGGAGAGACTGCACTCCGTGGAAGAGATGACCCACGCCAGAGCAGTTTCACGAAGGACTGTGGCCCGTGGGAGGGACCCCACACTGGAGCAGGGGAGTGATGTGAAGAGTTCTTCCCCTAACTGTGAAGCAGCGGCACAAAACAACATGTGATGAACTGACCATGACCCCCATTCCCTCTTCCCCACTGTGCTGCTCGGGGGGGAAGGCAGTAGAAATAATGTTAAGCTTGGGAAGAGGGAGGGGTCGGGAGGAGGTTTATCTTGTTCTGTCTCATTATCCTGCTAGTTTTCATAATAAATGAATAGTTTTCCCCAAGTCAAGTCTGGTTTTGCCTGTGATGGTAACTTTAAGGATTTCTCCCTGTCCTTATCTCAAACCTCAAGCCGTTTTTCTTATATTATCTCCCCCTATTCTCTCGGAGGGTGGGGGGAGTGAGAGAGAGACTGCATAGTCTGGTCCTGATCGGGGCTGAACTACGACAGTCAGGTATAGTAACATTCAAGACTAGTTTAAAAAAAACACAGAGATTCATTCACATCAACATTGAACAAAGAATCTGAACTCCATAAACACTGAACCATAGAGAGGTCATCCCCACAGAGATGTTTAACAGAAAGACTGATGAAGTATGCAGCCAGCAAGTTTAACAGTTTCTCTGAGATAACAGGACGTACTAATGAATATCCGTACTGAGGCTGAGGGAAATGCCAAGAGTAAGAAAGGAAATACATACATGGCCTTTTCCTTTAGGTATTTCTGTCTCTGTATGTTATTTATTTTTAGGGAAAAGAAAACGTATCATTGCACATCATCACTATACATAATCTCCAAAAGGAGAATCATGTAGATAGGTGGTCCTTCTGGATTCTGAGTGGGATTGCAGCTAATCATTCAATCTTCCTCTCAGTCTTTTACTGGAGGAAAATGGGATGACTGGAAGGGGATTTTAAGGGAGCAACTTATCTTGGGTTCTGTAAACCCAAGATCTTGGGTTTAGTAAAACATATCTCAAAGAAATACTCATGAGAGACGGCACAGCAATTCTTACAAGAAGCTGTGACATACTATCAGCAAAATTTCATTTACTGACACAGACTCCCTAATGAGAAAAAGGTCTGAGGTCCAGGACTGGCACCATAAAGAATATCTGCCTACTGAAGCAAACAAAGCTAACACAGGATGTCTAATGTAGCAAGCATGTAATCATCAGCTTTCCACTTTGGAAGCCAGAACTATTAAGTTTTTCTTTCTGTAAGACAAGTATTAACTACCTGTATCCAATATTTTTATCACTGTTCAGCATCACTATTTTAAAGTAACCCACATATCTCATTTTCTCAAGCTTTCTACTAGATCTTGAAATACACTGTACTACCACTTACCCCCTTTTCCCAGAAAAAAAAAAAACAATTACAACAAAACAAAACAAAACAAAAAAAAAAAAAACAAACACCCAAAAAACCACCAAACCTATTACTTGGCATAAATTGTTAACAGACTCACTAGAAAATTTTGATACAGTTCCATACTGTGATGGTGATATCATCTGCTTCTTGGATTTCTCTTCCGTGGATCTTTGGCACAAAATACAATTTAGACTGTCTTTCTGTTAAGCTGGGAGAATAACTGAAGTTAAACTTAAAAAATAAAATTCAAACTTGATGTTCCCAGATGGGTCCATATGGGCTTCGATGAAACACTGCTTATTCTGGTTATTGTCAAATCTTTCAATAATTAAATTTTCCATTTGAAAAGCACTGAAAATGTTAATAATCTTCCTTTGCAAAGAACAGTTGAGATAAAAATTGAGAAGATACTAAATGCCAATTGCATTTAGTATTAGCATTGCAGTACTTCAGTACCACACAAAGAATACGTAGGGAGGATAGCATTGTCACCCACCATTCAGAAAAAGTTATTTCATATTTATTTTTCCTGCATACTGTAACAACCACAAAAAAAACACTGACAAGAGTGTTCATGGGAGGAACACATTTTAAATAAATACTACAAATTCTCAAAGACAAACAAGTTTTGGTCTAAGAAAGGTTAGCATTGCTACAGAAAACATAGTATTAGAATTACACCCATGCATGTGTGAAACAAACAGTGACATGTGATTCATGTAGCATATCAGAAGCATCTATTAAGACTGAAAGTTATACAGAAAATATGTAATTGTCCAATAAATGGCTTACAGACTACAAATCCAGAATTTTTCACAGATATTTTTTATTTACAATTTGCTCATGGGTTTGTTCACTGACACAGAGAGTTTAGTTTGTCAACTATGCACTTAACAGTAATTCCTCAGGTGGCAATTGTTGTTTGTGTTATGAGTGTAATGCTATTAGTCAGATATAAATATGAGATTATTGTTCTGAAATCTTCCCAATTAAAAAAAAAATAAACAAAACAGGCTACTTCATTTGATGGACACAGCTTAGAAGAACATTATTTTCTGGAAAATGTTATTACATAGTGTACGAAAAATAAATAAAATTATTTGGAAATATAGAATATTTAAAACTATATGCTGTGAACAAATTTTTGCACTGAACTGGAGAATATTATTTAAATCTACCTGAAGAGTGTACAAAGCATCTGATGTACAAATACTCACAAGTAGTACATTTTCTCCTTTCCAGATTTGAAAAAAAAAAAAATAGTATGATGTTGTTTAGATAAAAACCTGTTAGTATAGTTATAAAGCCATATAGTATTTTTCCAACAACTTATTTATTTTGTATGATCTGCACCTTGTAATGGGCAATTGCCTGTTTTGTTTCTGTGATTTTATTGTATCATCTAAGGTGTAAACAGAGCATCTACATTAATATTCTGTTTAGGAGCAGGTTTTGAAGTGAATTATCCCCATTCTTTGACTTTGGAAGAGATCACATAGTGAAATTGTGGCTTGCAAACTGGATTCCATTGGTATTAAAGGAAATCAGAAGATGCACAGCATCTGCTAATGGAAGTTCAGACTATGGTATCAATCTAGAAGCAGTCAGAAGTAAAATCACCAAGACAGATATACTATACGTTGCAGTAAGGGCACGGACTCCATGGATGGTGTTCCGGAGACCCTTATTCTCAGTCAGCATAAGTCTTTTATAACTTTTCTAAGTTACACGCGAAGTGCACGCACCTAAACATCTAATTGGATTGGTCGCAATATCCTGTTCACATGCCGTAAGCTTCATTTGGATTGGGTATAGACTTCTAGTCGTCTTTACTATTTTTGCCTTTGTTATTTACTTATCTTGTTCTCATTGCTGTTTTTTGTTATTGAGCAAGTGGTGCTCAAGGACATAGCTCAAATTCTTTAATATCAGGCAGCTGTACTACACTGTCTGTTCCCACAACTATAGATGTCAGATCTTCAGCATCAGCCTACTTTACACTACAGATTTACTTATTTGCAGTGTATTACTTGCTAGTGTAGATATACCAGAGACTGCCTCGTTTAGATGAAGCAGAATCAAGAAGTAATTTAGATTAAGAAATGACAACTATTTTGCCTTGTATGAAATTAGAACTGATGCCTTATTTCTTTATCTCCAGAAACTAATCTAATTTGGCATAGAGGCAGTATTCAAAGATTTAACTCAGTAAAGTAGGACTACTGGCTCCCAAAGACAGAGAATTAAAGAAGCTGATCAGTGTCACTCTCCAAATTACAGATATTTGACTGGAAGCATTCTTGGATCTATGGCCTATGTAGAAGACTTGTATTACCTATGAAGATAATATGATTTCATGGGAACAAAAATGATGTGTGTGCGCCTTAATCCTTAGGAGTGTCTGAGTTCATGAACAGAAATAATGTTCTGGAAATGAGATGAGCACTCTTTATTTCTGAATTTGGTGAACTGCTTTACTGTTAGGAAACTTTTACACATCAGAGGGAGATTGGGCTCACATGGATTGCTCAAATAATTCTGATGCAGAGAATTTCAAGGACTAAATACAATGAAAGTAATTTTCCATTCCCTGATCTTTACATGTCTGTATAATCAAACTCCAATCCCATGTCTGGAGTAAATTCCAAGATGAAGCTGGCTAGACTGTGTGAGATAAAGTGTGATCAAAAAGACCAAGCCTTCCTAGTGATACTAATGATTCCATGTTTATGCAGATCATTTCTTAAGGTATATCTTTGTGTGATAGCTTGACATTGCTTTAGCCCTACTAGCTCTGGGAAAGAACTAGACAAATTTGTGAAGAAGATCCTTCTTCTCTTTCCACGGAGTAGACAACATGGACTATTCTTGTTCTAATGAGCTAAGAATTTGGTATATTTTAAAACTCTCTTAACAAATTTATTAATAGACCTCTGTGTTCTCTCTTCACTTACCTCTTTTAGCACACAGATGACAGGAACATGTGTATTTTCAATTATTTTTCTTAAGGCAGTGAAGGTAAACACAATAGTACTTCTGGAAGTAGTGGCTGCATCATTCTATTTCTGTATCAGTTGTACGTTTCAATATCCTAATCAAGTTAATGCAGTTTCTATGCTGTTGTTACTCAGAACTTTTTCCTGTAGAATTCTGCACACCACACACAAAAATATATTGACAATGCAAAGTAATTGGCCAAAAAAACCTGTTTAAATGTGTTTCACCACTCTGTCTTTCAATGTACAGTTTCAAAAGAAGTGAAGAAAGGGCTGCAGATTTCAAGTCAGTAAATATGCAATGTAGGTGAAAGGCTACATACATATTAATAAGTACTTACAACACCTCCGCAACTCTGCCTGACACTTTTTTACTTCCCTTTTCTTTCTTTCTTTTCAGGTGCCATTTGTTAATTCTGAGGCATTTTTCCATTTTAATAGAGCACTTAAATATTCTCCATAAAAGGGTTATTGTGAGCAGATATGCTGTGAGTCAATGATATCATGCCTGACCTGTAGTACTGTATCATAGGCCTTTACTTTCTAATGCACAGGGAAATCTAGTTACCATGGCTATAATTACCATAATTTTAGACCTATTAATTTTGTCTGTAGCTTTCATTTCCATAATCTACAATTTGAAACAAAAACATAATCTTCATTCTGTTGCTGGCAAGAACATAATTATTATGAAACTCCTAAATGTCACTTTTTTCCTTTTTCACTGAATCCCTCCAAACACTTCCCTTCTTATTAAAATTCAAACAGCTGTGAAATGGCCAGACGGCAAGAAGATGAAAGCAAATGTGAAGCGACCTTCATCGATGCTGAACAAATAGAATATTATAAACAGGCTTTCCAGTTGAAGTTACACAAAGTAAATTAAGAAATACCTAAGGCTATAATTTACTAAAAAAGACATTTCCTATATTTCTGACAGTTTCATTTAACTGACTAATTAAATTTGCTTGTAGGTATTTCAGTGAGGCAGCCTTATAACTAAACTATCATTCTGGGGAAATATATTTGTTATTATTTACATGACCCATTGACTAGTACCAAGTAGTGATACTTTATTGAATCAAATGAGAGTGCTAAGCTTTAGTTAAAGGTGATTTTTAAAATATATATTCCAACAGTGATACTAGGCAAAAAATCAAAATATATGTTGCCAAGGAAAGTAAGTGTTCAGGATTTCAAATTGTCCTGTAGAGGTGTATTTTCTAGGACTAGTGAAAGAAAAAAAAAATTAACAGATTGTAAGCCTAATCCTCACTAATAGAAATCAATGTTTCCACTGAAATCAATATAGTATCACCTAACTGAAATAGCGTCAAATTATATAATCTCAGTTTATTATTTCTTTAAATTAAAAATTTACAAGACTTTACAGTGTGTATGTTTTCACAGGAAATTATTTGACCTATATGATAAGTAGTTTCCAGGAATTCTGTAAATAAAATGCTTTCAATCAAGAAGACATGATTTCGACAAAAAATTCTGGCTTTCCTGTGTTCATTGCCCCACACACATGCACACAAGAAGCAAAAGAATCACTAGAACAAACAATAAAATTAATTCTTCCCTCCCACATTTGAGAATAAATAAAATAGAGCACCTACATCATGTCACAAAAATTAATGACAGAAACTTCCAAGCAATTTTGCAAGCATACAATCTATAGGTGCATCAGAGAAACTGTACCATGAAACAGCCTACAATCTTGTACAATTATAAGACAGATGAAATCCTAAATAATGGTCAAAATATTGAATTTTTATTTTTATTTCTTTGGAAACAGTTTAGTATCTTGCCATATAAAATAGAAAGCACCTGACAAAATTTAATAATGGCTTTCTTTCATTATCTCTAACTGTGTTTTCCTTTCAGAAAAAGACATTTAAAGAAATAAATGTTGAGAGCTGCAATTATGTTATTATTTTACAAAACAATAATTCCTTACAAGTGATGGTTGAATCAGAATTTCTGTGTATCCAATGCAGTTCACATCAAACTGGAAAGAAGAACAAACCACATTTTTGTACGTGTGATAAACCTGTAGCTGTTTCTTTTTCTCCACATAAAACAAAAAAAAAAACCTATAAGAATTAACATATTATAAATTCATATTCCTGGATAAGATACTGTATGCTTTGCAGGAAAAAAAACAGCAAACATTATTTGTCTGTCAACTGAGTTAATCAAGTGATTCAAGCAAGATTTCTCTGCATGTTATGTATTTTAAATCCATTAACTTGAACAAAAGAAGGTAAAAAGTACAAATTTTATTTAGCTCACTAGGTCCATGACTGTGTCAAAATCATTAGGTTTCCATGATTAATGCTCAAAAATGTTATGCAATCTCCCTTCCCCAATCCAAAATTTACATACACTATTATACCACTATTTTAGTAGCCATGACATTTTAAGAATTGTATAATAAAATGTTATAATACTATTTATTCTCCAGTAACAGCTGCTCAGTTTCAAGCCCAAGACTGCATATGACTTATTTTATTCCTCTTCAGCTGCAGTCCTACATGAGGAGAAAAAACTGTTACTGCTGCCACTATTGCTGCCACCATAGAAGTCACATACTGGATCACAAGAGAAATGGGGTCTATGTTAGCACAACTAACATAGCACAACTGAAGGGGATTGTGCAGAAAGCAACTCCAAGTCATCTTTGCTTCTGTCTCTACTCCAAGCTCTTTGGGAGCAGAGAGAGGTCTGGTGTAGATTGGAGTGGGCTTGGAGTGTTTGAATTTTCCAGCTAGATGCCCAAGTATAGGCATCTAGAGTATGGCTGCTCTGGGACATGCTGCCTTGGTCACTGCCTTCTCCCTCCTCTGCTGTATTTACCTATATTACCTCTGTACTCAACTGTGAACTCGGTAAGGTCTTCAGTAATTTTCATGCGATGTCCTTAATATGAATCAAGCTGACTCTGCTCTCCTGAAATGGTTTATTTAGTCAGGATGAAGATTTCTATCTTTTATTTTCCAGGGGAAATTAGTCTCTGACATAGTTCAACAGCAAACTTTGTCTATCATATCAGACATGTTTTTTAAAGTACTAGCTTAGAAAGGAGAAAAACTTATCATGTGCACTTAGTCTGATTTGTCTAGAAAAGATCTTTTGGAACTCCTGGTTAGAATACTAGAAGAGAAGTTCTGAAACAGAACACAATAGAAATAGAAATAGAGAATAGAATAGAATAGAATAGAATAGAATAGAATAGAATAGAATAGAATAGAATAGAATAGAATAGAATAGAATAGAATAGAATAGAATAGAATAGTTCAGCTGAGGGTGATCTACAATGATCATTTAATCCAACTTCCTGATGGCTTCAGGCTGACCAAAAGTTAAAGCATAGTATTAAGGGCATTGTCCAAATGCCTTCTAAACAGTGACAGGCATGGGGCATTGACCACCTCTCTAGGAAGACTGTTTCAGTCTTGGACTACCCTCTTGGTAAAGAAACATTTCCTAGTGTCATGACTGAACCTCCCCTGGTGCACCTTTGAACCATTCCCATGCATCCTGTCACTGGATATTAGGGAGAGGAGATCAACACCTCCCTCTTCACTTCCACTCCTCAGGGAGCTGTAGAGAGCAATGGGGTCACTCCTCAGTCTCCTCTCCTCCAAACTAGACAAACTCAGTGAAAGTCGTCATGGGAAGGTATGTCCTCTGAGCTTGCCCAAGGAATCAATCTGCGTGCAAGTTTGTAAAATGCTAAACCAGATCTCACAAACTCAAGTTTCACTTAAGAAATATTCTGTATGTCTTATGTAAGAGGTTTATTTTGATAGTTGTTTGGAGTTTTTTTGAGGGTGGAGGGGATGGGGCAGGGCGGGAGAGGGCTTGGTTTTTTAACTGTGAAACACACACTCATTTTCTCATTCGTATGCCTCTTCCTATGCTCTTGTGCCAGTTTTATGATCATTGAACTAATGAAGATTCCTACTTCGTCAAAGTCTTAGCAGTGGGAAGAATTCATGTGCCTACTGCCCTTAGGAGTTAGACATCTGCCTGGGGCTGTCAGCTTTTAAAGGACTTTCACTCACTCCAAGAGAGTTAGCTAAAGAGTGGTAGGATCTCCTAGTCTTGAAGTGTAGACAAATGTCCATGGCCACATTATCTAGAAAGCACTGAAGTTTTGCCCATTTCAGTCTACTCTTCTCTTCACTGTGTGCTATTAGGTCTCCTCAGAGATCTGCCAGCTGACCAGTTTCCTAGCCTATCTTGAAGCAGGCTGAGGAAAGCTCTGCTGATAGACATAAAATTACACTTAACACCCAGTTATGTAAACATATGCCATAGAGTCCATGACCACTAAGTGCACAAGTGGGTTAAATTAATAGGGCAGCCACTTCAAAGCAAAGATATTAAAAACCTCCCAAGCCTCAAGAAGACATTTCATTCTAGTGAAAATGCCATAAGCATTTAAGAACTTTGTACAAATATCATCCAGATTTGGTTCTAGACCATACCTTTATTTCTCATGGATTTATTTAAACTATAGATCTATAAACTGTAATGATCCTAAGAGAGTACATGCACTAAAAAAAAAAAAATTAAAAATGCAAGTGAGTAAATTAAAGAGTTGAAATACAATGAGGGTTATGAAATAAGATTACAAGAATCCTGACTCCAAAAGCCATAAGTCACTGGAAAGCAGGAAAGCATTCTAGGTAAAAAATTACACCATATTTTCCTATTCTTACTCTTTTCCTTAGCCATTTGTTATAGACATAGTTCTAGGGCATAGATCCAGTATGGTGCTTCTTGTACATTATATTAAATCTATGTAGTCTGAAGACAGATGAAACAGGAGTCAGAATATCCGTATTTTAATATACATCTTTATGATCCTTGATTACTAATCATAATTTAATTAGCTTATGGTACTGATCTTCTCTTTGCTATCCTGATTTCCTAAATTTCACACCTTTTTTTCCAGAGTTTCTTTGCTGATTTTGTTACTGGAATTCCTTCTAGATTGTATTCACAAATGATACAATTTGCCTTAACTTTATTTTAAAATAGCTTTATAGCTATAAATGTGAAATAACTAATAATTATTATTTTTTTAAATCCCATTAAAATAAACTACAGAAAAAAAAAAGATATCCCTGTGTGTGAATAGGGCCTTAGCAACTGTCTTCTGGTCAGACTGAGTTAGAATAGCATTTTGTGTGAGCAGGGAAACAAACTTATGTAAACACCCATGTTACTACTCATGTATTTTTTTCATCTTTTTGCCTCTTTCTTACGTCATAGCTTAAACATTTCAAGTGAAAAATTAAGCCTTACATTATTTTAAATTTTAAAACTCTTATTTGAGTAACTAAATGAGTACAACATTTTTTAAATTATTGATAATCTGATATGTTGTTCTAAGCATAACCTGCCTTGCATAAGCCATTTTTTCTAGGAAAATAGCTTTGAAATATGTTATAAAAGAGAAAAAGACAAACTTTAAGGTGAGGATTTCTACAAGAGCTGGGTGGTCTCAGAGAGTCTGAAAATTTTACAACATGGGCAAAAAGAATAGTAACATATAGAAGAATCAAAAAATATGGTAAAGTATTAATGTGTTAACTCTAGTTCAGCCATCTTTCTGGAAAGTTACAAAAAAAAAATAGCAAATCACTTTCTTGTCACTGCAACTACTTATGGAGAAAAGAAAGATAATGCAGTACATGAGTCCACTGATTTCAACAGTTTCCATAGGTATTATATCTTTAAAAACTGATGTTATCGCTGTTATTCTGTATAGAATTGCTTTTGCTGTGCACTGTCTGGCTGTTGGCCTCCTCAGCTGTTGACAGTGAAGAGTGAAACAACCTTGAAACAACTTATTTTAAGGTGCCCCATTTAAGAGAAAAAGAGACAAAGACTGACAGAAATCACACCCTCTCTGGTCTAGATGAAAACATTCAGTGTAAAAATCTAAAGGGATAGAAAGAACAATTAGCTTTGAGACAATGTCATGGTCTTAAGAGAATTCTGAAATCTGCTAGAACAGCTAATTACATGGTGTTGTGATACTGTTATTACTTACTCCATACTAGGGACACTAAGAAATTAGTATCAGTCTTGAGGCAGAGTTGGTTACCGGCCTTATGATGAAGAACATATTTTTCAAAAGCAACTGGCATTTGGGCCACATCTGCGTATGCTATGCTGATTGCTGTTGATCAGATTCTTGGTAGATCTTGATATAACAAACTTTCTCCTACTTCATGGTAGTTTCAGCCTCCATTCTCAATTTTTATCTGACTATGACACGAGGAACTATTTTTCAGCTGCTCTTTTGATATCCTTCATTTAATACTTTCAAAAAAAAACCCCTGGAAACAGAAACAGACATTCATTTTCTGAATAGAGATATTACAATACACGTATTACATAAGTAAACATATATAAATTTCCATATTTTATACATGTGTATGTTCATACACACATATAAACATATTTATGCCCATATGTATATATACACAGACATTGTATTCCCATGAACACACAAACACTGTATATCTGAGTAAATAAAGAAGAGTTTCTGTATCAGTTTGGTTGGGTTTTTTGGTAGAATTATAGGTAAAATATGTCTCCTGAAACTGCAAAATGGAGGTGACTGATAAAAAGAGAGGAGACGAGTGTGGTAATTCATCCAAGTGTGAGCCTACTCAGGGTACATACAGAATATCAGGCCAGGTGAAGGATTTCAGAGTCTTTCAGTCTCTGTTGTAAATTATCACATTCCACTGCTATGGAGTCCGATAATGAGAATATCACACAGTGAGCAAAACTGCATTTTGAACATGTATTTTATCTACATAATAGTAAAATGACTATTTTGAAGAAAACTGTAATTAAGAGCACTTCATAAAAAATGTCAAAGAGATAATGGGGAGGATACATACTGTGTACATCTCAAGTGAGTTTGGAAAACTATTATCATTTTAACAGTGAGAAGATCCATGCTTTTTATACATTTTACCTGCTGCTTATGCTTTTCTAGAGCATTCAAAAAGAATAGCAGTCAGTTGCTGAAGCAGTTCAAAAAGTCAAGTGAACTGTAGCTAAATTGGCAACTGAAAAATGACTTTGTGTCACTTCCATAAAGGCCTGAAACTTGCTTTTAAAATTAAGCCACAAATAGAAGGACTGAGCTAACACAAGTCTGCTGACACAAAGCAGATTAACCACAGAGATAAGTCTGCCATATAGGCTTTGATCACAAAACTCCATACAAATCACAGAAAAGTTTCTGAAAGCTGATGATCTCAGACCTCTGGTGAACACAGACCAACTGAAAAAAAAGCAATTGCCTACAAGTGGTCTGAGAAGACCTAGAAAATAGTAGGAAAGGGGAATCAAGGTGACAAGCCTCCACCCTGGTGTTCATCCCTCACCAGTACATTGGGAACCACTCAAGGCACCAGCACTTGCACAAATCTTGTTGTGGTCAGTAAGACAGAGACAATTCTTACTCAATTGTATAATCCCCACAGATTTTGAGAAGACACTTTCCTTATGGAAGTTCTGTTCCTAAAGTAATTTTGCAATGCAGAAAACACCTTCGCACAAGGATGTTGTGGGGGTGTTCTTGAGGATGCAGCCTGGGAACTCCTTCGAGGGCAGACAGCCCATGAGTGCATACAGAGGCAAAAGTACCTGAAGGTACCTATAAGGAGAGCTTTAAACTAGACTTAGCAGGAGAAGCAGATGGAATTTTGAGTAAAAGAGAAAGAGCCAGGGGCTGCTGATGCATTAGGCACTAAGAGAGGAACACCTGTGAAATGCCTTATATTGGGTTTAAATGGCAAGGTTTTGGTAGCAGGGTGGGAGAGAAGCTGCACAGGGGGCTTCTATGAGAAGACACCAGGAGCTGCCCCCATGTCAGATAGAGCCAGTTCCAGCTGGCTCCAAGATGAACCTACTACCGGCCAAAGCAAAGCCAATTGGCAACGCTGGTGGTAGAACTTCAGTGATATTTTTTAAAGGGTAAAAAACTCTGTGCAACAGCAGCTAGGAGACAGGAGCAAAAAAAAATATAGAGAAACAACTATACAGACACAAAGCTCAGTGAAGAAGGAGGAGGTGCTCCACATGCTGGAGCAGGGATTTTCCTGCAGCCCATGAAGGACCATGGTGGAGCAGATATCCACCCTGTAGACTGTGGATGAATCCACATCAGAGCAGGTGAGTGTCTCCCAAAGGAAGCTGCAGCTTGTGGAGAGCCCAAGCTGGAGCAGGCTCTTGGCAGGAGCTGCAGCCCATGCAGAGGAGCCCATGCAGAAGTAGGTTTTCAGGCAGGGGGATCCACACTGGAGCAATCCATTCCTGAAGACTGTACCCACTTCTTGAAGAAGTGAAGCCTGTGGGAAAGACCTACACTGGAGAAGTTTGTGAAGGACTCTATTCTGTGGCAGCAACTAAACACTGGAGCAGGGGAAAAGTGTGACGAAGAAGGAGCAGCAGAGACAAAGCATTACAAATAGACTGCAACTCTCATTCTCCATAACCCTGCCGTTGCTTATGGAGGGGAGGATGTAGAAGAGTCACAAGTGAAGTTGAATCTGGGAAAAAAACGAGGGATGACAGGAAGGTGGTTTTAGTTTTGTTTTTATTTCTCACTTTCCTAATCTGCTATTAATTGGCTATAAATGAAATTAATTTTTTCCCAAGTCTGTTTTGCCTGTGACATTAATTGGTGATTTCCCTGTTTTAATTTTGACCCATGAGCTCTTCCATCTTAACTTTTCCTCCTGTCTCTCTGAGGAGGCTGATTGAGAGAATGACTTGGTGGGCACCTGGTGGCCAGCCAAGGTCAACCCACCTGAGTCTAAAAGGAATTATGATGTGCTGCTCTAAAAAACTGACACAATCGATAGCCCAACTGAAGTGTCTTCATACTGCTGCACATAGCATGGGTAACAATGAGCTGGTACATGATGAGCTGGTAGCCACTGTGCAACTACAGAGCTATGATCTAATCACTCTCACTGAAACTTGGTGGGATTTAAAGTGCTGCAATCAATGGCTATAAACTGTTCAGAAGGGACAAGCAATGAAGGAGAGGTGGAGGGGTTGCCCTCTATGTAAAAAAAAAAAAAAAAAAAAAAAAATCACACTTTTTTAAAATGACTAAAAAGGAAGAGCCTGGGAACTACTGAGCTGTGAGCCTCACCTCTGTGCCCAGTGAGATCATGGAATAGATCCTCCTGGAAGATCTATCAAAATACATGGAAGAAAAAGAGGTAATTAAAGACAGCCAACATGGCTTCACCAAGGGCAAACAGTGCCTGACTAATCTAGTTGGCTGTCTATGACAGAGTGATTGCATCAGTTAACAAGGGAAGAGTAACTAATGTCATATACCTGGACTTCTTTGATACAGTCACCCACAGCATTCTTACCTCTAAATTGGAGATATAGGGATTTGATGGATGGACTATTTGATGGATGAGGAAATGGCTGCATGGCCACTTCCAAAGACTTATAGTCAGCGACTCATTGTCCAAGTGGTCCGTACTGGGATCAATACTATTTAATATCTACGTTAAGGACATAGATAGTGGGATTGACTGTATCCTCAAAAACTTCGCAGATGACATCAAGCTGAGTGGTGCAGCTGATACACCAGTGGGATGGGATGCCACCTAGAAGGACCTTGAGAAGCTTGAGAAGTAGGCCCAGGTAAAGTTCAGCTAGGCAAAAAGCACGATCTTGTGCCTGATTGGAGCAATCCTCAACATCAGTACAGACTGGTGAACAAATGGGTTGATAGCAGACTTGGACAGTAGTACAGACATAAGTACAGACTGTGGGATGAATGGATTGAGTTGTTTGTGCATTGTCACACATGAGCCGGTTGTGTGCACTCACAGACCAGAAAGCCAATCGTATCCTGGCCTGCATAAAAAGAACGGTGACCAGCAGGTCAAGGGACTTAAATTTTCCCCTCCAGGTCATTCTTATGACACCCCACCTGGAGTACTACATCCAACTCTGGGGTCCCCAACAGAAGAAAGATATGGACCTGTGTGCTGATTTTGACTGGGATAGAGTTAATTTTCTTTACAGTAGATATTATAGGGCTATGTTTTGGATTTGTGCTGAAAATAATGTTGATAATACAGGGATGTTTTAGTTATTGCTGATCAGTGCTCACACACAATCAAAGCATTCTCTGCATGTCACACCACTCCACCATTGAGTAGGCTAGGGGTGCACAAGAAGTTGGGAGGGGACACAGTGGGGACGGATGATCCCAATTGACCAAAATTGTCCATACCATATGACATCATGTTCAGCAATAAAGCTGAGGGAAGAAGAAGAAAGGAAGGATTACGGCATTTGTCTTCCCATGTAACTGTTAATGCATGACAGAGCCCTGCTTTCCTGGAGATGGTTGAATACCAGCATGCCGATGGAAAATAGTGAATTAATTCCTTATTTTGCTTTTTTTTTTGTGTATGCAGCTTTAAACCCATGAATTTTTTTCACTTTTACCCTTCCAATTCTCTCTCCCGTCCAACCAGGGGAGAGTGAATGAGTGGCTGTGTGGTACTTAGTCATCAGCTAGGATTAAATTATAACAACCAGTTAGAGTCAGTCCAGGGGAAGGCCACAAAAATGATCAAAAATGATCAGAGGGCTGGAATACCTCTCCTATGAAGACAGGCTGAGAGAGTTGGGGTTGTTCAGCCTGGAGAAGAGAAAACAAGAGACCTTATTGCAGCCTTTCAGTAATTCAAGGGGACTTATAAGAAAGATGGAGGGAGACTTTTCACAAAGACCTGTAGCAATAGGACTGTGGGCAATGGTTTTAAACTGAAAGAAGGTAGACTTAGATTGGATATAAGGAAAAAAAAAATTTACTATGAGAGTAGTGAGACACTGGAACAGGTTGCCCAGAGAAGTTGTAGATATCCCATCACTGGAAATGTTCAAAGTCAGGTTGCATGGGGCTTGGGTAACCTGGTCTAGTGAAAGATGTCTCTGCCCATGGGAGGGAGTTGGACTAGATGATCTTTAAAGGTCCATTACAACACAAATTGTTCTATAATTCTATGATTTTAAGGCTGGCAGCCTTCCACTGGCTAGCCTGAGGCCAACACAGTCTCCATCACTTCATGGGGAATCAAAAACCATTGTAGAACAATTCTACAGCACTAGGAACTGTGTGATAACACCTTCAGATGTGGTGTTTGCATTACCAAGGGAGAAGCAATGACATAGACACATCTGCTTTTGCAGTTGGATTACTCACACAGAGGTTAGGCAAGCCTGACTACTATCAGAAGTTATTAATGACTCAGAAACACTGCCATGAAGAAAAACAAATAGAGGAATTTAGACCAAAATACAAATCAAGATAAAACACCCCAGTATGTTACATCAATAACTTTTAATTGAATTCTCTACAGCTATTTGTTCTATGATCTAAGCACAATGATAAAGCTATTGTGATTTTTAATTGAATTGTGTTAGTGTTATGCTAAACTCACCGTATAGCACATAGGCACATTTGAAGACCTATAATCTTTATATGCAGGGATCACTCCTGTGAACTGCTGCTTGTATAGCAGCACTAAATCACTGTTATGTTGCAAATGTAAGGAAATAGGCTGTTCAAATTAGAATTGCAGGAGGGAATTCATTGGTAAATATTTCATCTATGAAAACCACACAACTGTCAGGGACTGAGTCTTAAGAAATTATAAGCATTTTTAAGGATGGAATCTAGAGTTTTAGATTGTATTTTTGTAGGAATAAGTAGCCAAAAGTATTGTCCAATATTTAGTATAGCATAGTACCTACTGCTACTATTTTCTGTAAAAATACAGAAAATGTAGTTTTACTGCTAGTCACAAATATTAACTATTTACTCACAGTCTTGCCCAAGAATGAACTCATTTTGTTTGCATAAAACCAAAGTAATTCAAACATGATAGATATGCTTGTGAGAAGAAAATCTGCCCATTCTAATCAAGGATCACAATAACTCTTTTAGCTAATAAAACAGCGCATTTTCCATGATGATTTTGAATTGGGAATCTCAGGTAAAGTATAACCCTGTTGTTCCCCAAACTTGCCTACAGCTTTCAGACTATTTGTACACGCCTCCTTTATCATAGTTCATTCTTAAGATAAATCCTACTGTTTACATTCCTGAGATATTTAGGGTTCCTTATAATGGGTCTTTACACCACAGGTATAGTCCTCTCTAAAGAAAGAGTACATGAATACTGAAAAATTACCTAATATTCTCTCAAGGTAGTTTCTTTCTAGAAGTAAGTAGTCTTGTAAAAGAAGAAAATAAATAAATAAACAAAATAGTAAATAACAACAAAAAATAATTAAATATTTGCAGGCAAAATTGAAGTAAAATTGGATATAATTGTGCTAAAATTATAAAATTTTCTATTTAATTAGAAAACATTCTCAAGCAATATTAATAGTATATGAACAGTTTCTTATTACTAAATAACTGCTTTTCTCAGAGAATTGCAGGATGGCTGAGGTTGGAAAGGACCTCTGGAGGTCATCTTGTCCAACACCTTGCTCAAGCAAGGTCACCTACAGAACGTTGCCCAGGACAATGTCCAGATGGCTTTTGAATATCTCCAAGGTGGGAGAGTCCACAACTTCTTTGCATAACCCATGCCAGTGCTCAGTCATCCTCACTGTGGAAAAGTGTTTCCTGACATTCAGATAGAATTTCCCGCATTTCAGTCTGCATCCATTGCCTCTGGTTCTGTCACTGGGCAGCACTGAAAAGAGCCTGGCTCCATCCTATTTGCATTCTCCCTACAGGTATTTGTACACATGGATGATATTGCTCCCGAGCCTTCGCTTTTCCCTTCACTTTTCCAGGCTAAACAACGCAGCTCTCAGCCTTTGTTCACATGAGAAATGCTCCAGTCCTTTCATCATCTTACTGCTGAGTAGAAAGGAAGGATAACCTTGGCCACTAGCAACACTTTCCTAATACAGCCCAGGATACCATTAGCCACCTTCACAAAGGCACACTGCTGGCCGATGTTTAACATGATGTCCGTCAGGACCCCTGCAAAGCTGCTTTCCAGTCAGTCATCACCAGCATGTATGGGTGCATGGAGATATTCCTTCTCAGGTGCGAAATAAACTACCACTTCCATGAAATCAGCCTATCACTGCAATATTTGGCATGTTTTGGGAGGTAATCTAACAGAACAGAAAGTTCATAGGCCTGTTCCATTGCTTAGAAAATTTAGACTTCACATGGACCTAAATTTTGAGTACTGATGTTTCCTGATGAGACTGATTTATAATATTTTGTTTGCTTTATCTACTTTCTAAAGATCTAAACCTAGCTCATTTATCCAATTTTACAAGTCCATTATTACATTTTAAAATACTGTTCTGTATGTTGTTACTTATTTCAAAGCTGAACAAATTACTTGGCACCATTTTCCAACATCTGGATCATATAATAATGCTACTGAATTTTTTTGTTTAATTGACATGCATTGATATTTCCAGACTTTGTTTTGTATTTCCTAGATAATTATTGTTTCTGATGCTTTTCTCACACATATTGATCTTCAAATATTTTTTTTCACTAAGTTCATGCACCATTCTATTGCTTTTTGAATGTGCCTTTTAAAACCTAGTATAATTTGCTTATTTTCCCTCATTTCCGTACTTAAGTTTGTCATGCTTATATTAACTCAAGCTCAAGTTTGAATGCTTCATCTTGGTTTCATAGTAAAACATCAGAAAAACCATTCCTAGCAGCTTTTGCAGATAGGTACCCTTTTTTGTAATTTATCTATTTTTATTGCAATGAATGTCAATGTGATTAAAATTTGTTATCAGCAACTTCTATACGTACTTGAGCACTTCCTGATATATTCTGTCAGTTCTACAATAGTTCCCATATTTTCCTCTGATCATTTTTAACCAATCTTTGATTTCAGTTAAACTGTCTAGGCTGCAGTAACTATTTCCTATTGGAATATGCTGATGGCACAAATTTGAATCCAAGTTCCTATTGACTTCTGTTTTATTCCTTACTGTGCACCAAAAAATAACTAGAAAATAGGGTAATGAAAAATGTGATGTAAATATCTCACTGACATGAACTGAAACTTATATGAAGATAATATTTATCCATAGTTTCCTGCATGTTTTTTTTTCTCCTTTTCTCTGTTAGTATTCCGTTTGAGATTTCATTCTTCCCTTCCTTGGGACCATTATTTCCCATTAGCAGCTGCAGTTATAAATCAAAAAGGCATGGTCAAAGTGCAGGTAACCTGGAGTTCAGGAGCAGGAGATAGATAGATTGATTATACACAAAACTTGCTAACTACTTAATTAAAACAAAAGATATCTGTTTATTTGAGGGTTTTATATTGGCCTATTTAGCAATTGAAGTAAATGAAACTTCTTTCAAGATACTAGTAATCCGGTTGGGGGGTCAAAAACTGCATATATTATATGGTCTAACGGGTGCCAAGGAAAATAATCACCTCCCTTGATCTACTTACTGGCTATGTTTCTGATCAATTTGCTGTCCATCAGTATCTCCAGGGCCTTTTCAGTAGTGCTTTTCATCAGCCAGTCAGTGCTTAGGTAATGTAAAGGGCTCATCTTTATACCATTGCAGGTTCTAGTCCATATCTGATACAGAACTTCATATTTATGCTTGTTCAGTTTAATAAGATTTCTTTTGGTCCATTCCTCGATGTTGTCCATGGCCCTCCGAAAGGCAGGTTTGTATCAGCCACACATTAGTTTGATGTCATCCATACACTTTGAGGGCACAATTATTGATGAATACATTGCATGGGATGGGTTCAAGATAGACCCCTGAGAAATTCCCTGTAACTAGCCTCCAGGTAGAGTATGATTCAACAACCACTACCCTCTCTGCTTAAAAAAACCAGTCTTTTCACCCATCTAATAGCCCAACCATCCAAACCATAGTGATCCAGACTAAATATAAGGATGCTGTGATACACCTTGTCAAAAGCTTTACTATAAGCAATGTAGACAATCTTCACTGCTCTCTTCTTATCAATAGATCTAGTTATCTTACCACAGAATGCAGCTCTTGCCAGTCAGGCATGATTTATCCCTTACAAATCCATCTAGCTTTTCCCAAATGTTCTTTCTCTTGCATGTGCTCAGAAAATCCACTGGGATTCTAAGAAAATCCACTGCATAGCTTCCCCAAGGATCAAAGTGAGGTTTTTATTTACTTAGCAATGCTTTTTACATTTCTGAAGATGGATGCCTCATTTACCTTTCCCCGCTCATCTTCGCAACCTTTCAAAAATGACCTAAAGGAGCCCAGTAGCTCAGCAAGAAGATGAAGTCTTGTCTTCTATATAGAATTGCTCATTTAGAGTGAGATAATTTTGAGGTTAGCTTGGCCTCACATACCAACAAGATATGCCACTATAGGACTACAGGGCTAAGCACATAATTAATGTAAACTGTCTTATTAGAGAAATAAAATCTAAGGGAAAAAAAATCAAAACCAGAAACCTAATGAATTCTTGTTTTACCTTCTCCTCCACCTTGTTGGAGGCATAGAGGAGAAAGATCCTGTGCAGAAATTGTCTACTTTTTAATATAATTCAGTAAAATGAGGTTTCACAAAGTTCAAAGATAAATTGGTTTCTATGCACAGATTTGCAAAAGTACAGATGTAGTTTTCATTTAATATTCTTATCTAACCATATGCTTTTAAATTGGGTACAAACACACTTCTACCCTCAGATAAACCTCTACTGACAGCTTATTCAGAACAATTAACATTAGGACTGAAAACATAATACTGGTGATTTTATTTCCTGTCTAGGACACATATTCCACTTCATTCTCCCAAAAATTAATACGTCCTCATGGAAAAAACTTATTATGTTAATATTTAAACCAACCCAAAGGTTTTGCATAAACAAATAGTATTTATTTCCTTGAGTGTCCTTAACCCTACAGATTTCCACTGATAAATCTTGAATTCAGGATTTAGGAAATGTTTTTTTTTTAATTTAACTACTCCAGCAATTTTGTCTTTTATTTTAAAATACGTTATATCGCCACACACATCACAGCCTACACTGATAATAGTTTATAAATAAACATTGTTATTCATTTGCATTTTGCAACTCTGGTAAAAGATGCATTAGCCTTCATTATTCTGTTCATGAACCTGATTATAATTTCTACATTGTCTTTTTTAATTGCTTTCCAAGTTCAAAGCTCTTCTTCTACATGATAATCTTACATTTACATTGAAATCTTTATCCTGAAAGATACCAAAGCCTTTCAAAAACTGTGAGCTGAATTTTGTCTTCAGCTTTATCCAAACATCCACCAGCTGCAAAGAAATGGAAAATCTCTGAGGAGATAATTTGATAACTTGAATGAAAGAAAATTGATCACTTCAGCAGAAAATACAGAACTAGTTCAAACTGGTAAGAAGTGGCTCCCTGTAACTTAATTTGTTTTTCTTCTAAGATTGCTCAATTTTTCATAAACAGGTTTCTCTAGTCAGCTGTAAGTTCGTATTAAGTGCAAAGACTGTACTTATTAAAGACTAACTTCTGTTCCACTTTCACACCAGTTTTCACTGAAATGCTTTATCTCTGTGCTTAGGTGGCATTTTGTGGGCTTTTTTTTTTTTTTTTTCTAAGAGCTTTTATTAAGCTGGTAAGTAGGCCAAATAACATCAATGTTCTATATAATCTTGAATCTACCATGTTCAAGGTGGATCCATCACGCTAGCCATCATATTAGGTTTTTGCCTGATCAGTGTTCTGGAAGCTTTAAACAAAAATATTATGTCCTCTAACAATATTTTAAGCATTATCTAGCATACCTGCTCTAAGTTTCTGTTTCCAAACCCCAGTATTTGAATACTGTGCAGCCTAAAAAAATTACATCAAGATTAAAATACTACTATCATCTAAATTACAGAGTCTGAACACTTTTTTAATAATCAAGTGAATCATGTAAAATAAAATAAAACCACTAAAAAGTTAAATAAATTGTCAGTTTATGAATAGTATGGAGTCTGTTGAGGAAAACAAATCAACTGTGTATTATGTGGGGATTTTCAGGATACAAACATCTTATCTTTTTTTTCTGTTGTTTTAAATTATAAGACTGTTTTATCAAGGGTTTCCTCAAGGCTTTATTTCTTACCACATCTTAGAAACAAACAAGAAGTCCTTGTATACCTATTTTTATCTGCAGAAAGATTACACTCCAGACTAGGCAAGTGCTGAAGATGGTCAGAAAACCATTGTATTTTATGTTTAGAAAACTGATGGCCAAAAAATGAATGTAAAATGATATTTCTAAAACCTAAATAGCTTTTTCAGAAAATATTTTTCACCAAATTATTGCACTGATTCTAGACTACTGCTTTCCCACACTTGCAGATCTACCCTGTAATATAAGTTTCAAAAAAAGCTTTATAATGTTACATGAATTTTACCTTCTTACTTAAAACACTGTGATGACCTCTTGTCTCAGTATATCAGGAGGTTTTTTTTTAACCAGTTACAAGGAGTGCAAAGATATATGGCAAATTAAAAAAAAAAAAAAGTAATTGTTTTAATAAGGATATTACTCTGATTTTTAGGTATTTTCTTACTTTCCTTCAGCAAGAATTCAGTTACAAACTTTTTGAACATTTTTAAAGAATGTGCTTTACAAAATATTCTGAGAACTTGTTTGATCTGATAATAAAAGATCACTGTCCTTTGAAGACAATGCAATTGTCAGATGAATAATGGCAAGGGAAAACTTTTTACTCACAGATCTGTATAACTAGGGCAGGGTTGGGTGATCTTTTGTCTTAATGTAAATGTTCTAAGAGAAGCAGTGTTTTAATTTCTCACTGTGTTATTGGGAGTATTTCTTTGGGCTTCTATTCTGATGTGTGGGATTTCTGAATCTCTTTGACCATCTAAAGAATTTAGAACAATTTGCTTGTGTGCATAAACACATTTTTTTCCCTCAGTATTGCAGAATCATGTAAACAGAACAAGACTCAAAATAAAAATCACAAGACAAAGATACTCATTCAAGTTTTGTTACAAAACTGACTGGAAAGATTATTAGCAACATGTTCATAAGAGAGTACAAACATGAACAGAGCTTCTAGACATTCTCAACATGTCTCAATACACCCACTGCCTCCAGATTTGAGTATCTTCCCTCAGATACATTGATTTTAATTCTAGAGGTCCGTTCACTTCAATTCTTTTCTTAGCATGAGGAACACATGAATCCCAACAACTTTCATTACATATGTTGTTACCCATGTTTTTTTCTTAGACTGAATGACAAATTACCAATTCCTGAAGATCTTTAATAAGTATGAGTTATGAATGTACACTGTGAAAGTAGGAATAGAATGGGTTTGCAAAGTACAAATTGACATTTTTGTAACTACTAACTGTCTCACTCATCTCTGAATAGTTCTTCTGATTTTTACAGGGAGGATTCTTATACCTTTTTGCATGAGAAATAATTCTGTACTTCAATCTGCAGCTGCTGTTCATCTGGGCAATTCTGTTTCTGATGCTCAAGAGAGAGCTGCCACAGATCTTCAGCTGTGTAAAAACCTTGAGAGGCCACACATGCCAAAAAGAGAAAATGTAATTGCAATTCATATGAGACTGAATTGCTAGTATAAAAAGGTCACAGCACATTGTCATTTATTCCTCAGTAGCTGAAGTCTGGAAGGTGAATCCTCTGTAGAAATATAAAGATGGTTATACCATAGAACAATAAGAGAAGGATATGAGAGGTCATAGTCACTAGAGGAAGGATCTCAGAGGCATAGAATGGAAGAAGCTGGAGGAACTCTATTATTATTCACCATCACTGAAGAATTCTTCAAAAACCCCTGAGGCAAAAAAAAAAAAAGAAAAGTCTGCTCAGACACAGATGTCCAAGACACTAATAAATTTATTGTGCAATGACACAACCTAAATAATTTCTCTCTTAGGGCAGTCCACCATGCATATTTGTGCTAGGGCAAACAGCCAGCTGAAATTGTGTATGAAACAGAAGGAAACTTCCACTGTATTTTACCCACCTATTATGATGATAAACCCCTTTATACATCTTGCTTTGCTCCCACTCACCTTGTCAGCAGCTTCATTCACTGCATTCCTGGAGATATTGAAAGTAAACAGGCTAGGAAATCATTTACTTGACAGTTTTCTACTCTAAGTACTTGTTCCTGCTTCCCCTTCACAGCACTGCCTTACTGAAGTTTTACTTCGTACTTTTCAAATTATCTTTGGCTAGTGCTCTGTTACTATGTTCCAAACAATTATAAAGGTGTCAGCTATAAAAGTCAGGCCTTTCAAAATTTAAGGTAAAATCTAGACTTCTCTATTTGACTCAGACACTTATAAGTATGTCTTCACATTCACAAGGGCTAGAATCACTTATCAAAAAAAAACCCAACAAACCAAACACAGAAAACAAAACAAAACAAAAACTGTAATACTCGTGCTTTCACAACAACTTTAAGTACTAGCTTTTGTCAGTATAGTCCTTCTTTCTTAATCCTATCCTGAATCTGACAATGGCAATACTAAAGACTACCAACAAGACTAAATTGATAGACATACACATTCCCACATATTACTTCCTTCCATATGAAATACCAACAGATATTATAAAGCCAAAACCTGAAATATAAATATGACCTTTTAACAATTATAGTAGAAAATATTAAGAAATATAAATTTGCACTTCATGCCAAAATCTACCTCAAAATCTCTTACTACCATTGACTAAATGACCAAATTGATTAATTTACTTCATACAGATACTGAGTGTTTGTTAAAAAGAAAACTAATTTACTGACATGTTGGCATAGAGTTGCATCCATGTAAGAAGTCAAATCTGATAAGATGGTCAATCACTATGTGGTGGTAATGGGAGTCTGTTGTAAGGGTTCTTGCAGTTGTAGCTTCAGCTTGACTGGCCGCTGACTACTCCTCTGCTCAGTTTTTATAATCCAACTGGCCTGTGATTCCACGTGACAATTCCAGTACGTTCATAGAACAAGGTCATAGAATTGAAGTAATTTAGGCTGAAGAGAACCTAAGGAGTCTCCAGTTCAACCTTTAGTTGTCCTGCATATGAGGTCAGATTAAGTTGTTCAGGATTTTGTCCAATTGCTTGAAAAGCTCCAAGCACAGAGACAACACAAACTCTCTCATCTCCTCTGCTTTGCTGCTTGACTGTCCTCTTGGTGATTGGTTTGTTTTGGTTTGTTGGTTTTTTTTCAGATTCAGCCTGAGCCTTTCATTTCAGCTCACCCACATTTTTTCTCCCTTTAAGTACTGAAAGGCCACAATAAGGTCTCTCCAAAGCCTTCTCTTCCCCAGGCTGAAGAGCCCCAACTCTCTCAGCCTGTCTTCATAGCAGAAGTGCTCCAGCTCTCTCATTATCTTCATGGCCCTCCTTTGGACTTGCCCCAACAGGTCCATGTCCTTATGTTCCAAACTCCAGAGGTGATGCAGTACTGCAGCTGGGGTCCCACAAGAGAAGAGTAAAGGGACAGAATCACTTCCCTTGACCTGCTGGCCACACTTCTTTTGATGCAGCCCAGGACGCGGTTGGCCTTCTGGGCTGTAAGTGCACATTGCCAGCTCATGTTGAGCTTCTCATCCACAAAAATCTCCAAATCCTTCTCCTCAGAGCTGCCTGCAATCCATTCTCCACCCAGTCAGAATATGTGCTTGAGATTGCCCTGACCCACATGCAGAACTTTAAACTTGGCTTTATTGAACTTCATGATGTTCATATGGGCCCACCTCTTAAGCCTGTCAACATCCTTCTGGATGGGATCACTTCCCTTAAGCATGTCAATTGCAATACACAGTTTGGTGTCATTGGCTAACTTGCTGAGAGTGCACACCATACCACTGTCCACATCGCTGTCAAAGATGTTAAACAGTGCTGGTCCCAGTACTGACCCCTGAGTTATGCCACTCATCAGTGGTCTTCACTTTGACATCAAGCTGTTGACTGCAACTCCTTAGGTGTGACCATCCAGACAATTCCTTATTCACAGAGTGGTCCATCTGTCAAATTTACGTCTCTCCAGCTTAGAGACAAAGATATCGAGTGTCAAATGCTTTTCACAAGTTCAGGTAGAACAAATGAATGACTTAAGAGCACTGATCGTTCATATAGGCACAGACCTAATTTCCAGCTTTCTCTGAGTTGTAAGCAGAGGAAAGCTCAATTTTCATACTTAGATTTCAGTTATAATGTGACTATTAAAAAAAAAAACCTGCCCAATTGTATTAATAATATCTTAGTTTCTCAAAGTTATTTTTTTCCCTTTTAGCTAAAATAGGTACATTTAGTATGACAGTGTAAAAATTATGGACGCCAACCCCACTGTTACTGTAAAATTCCAAGTGATTGTTGTGTGCAGAAGAGTGATAATAGCAGTGAGACAGCAGCAGGCTGCATGCATTTACAGCATTGTTTCTTTGTGTTATTATTCCAAATGACATCTCTGCTGTCGCAGATGACCTACCTGTTCAGGTTTGTGGGTGTTTTCATTTAATCTCAAGCATCATTATTGTCTTCAAGACAGCAAAGAGTGAATTAATTCATTCCTTGGGCACCGGTTCATAACTAAACACTTCTCCACTAAGAAGCTTGGTAACGTGAAGAGCTCTTAAAAGTTACATAATATCTCTGTAAGAAAATCTGTAGTTTGCAACATAATACCTGTGCTAATTTGGAAAACAACATGTCAGTAGTAGGTCATAGAAAGCAGACATCGAAGACTTGTAAATTAATGGGTATCAGGTAATGATTATATGCATACAACTATTTTTAAAAAAACATTACTCACTCGAGGCAATGAAGAAATGAACTGGTTTGATTTATCAATTTCCCATCTTCTGACATTCAGTTGTGGCTCTGAAAACTATCATTCTAAACACAATGATAGCCTTCTTGTTTTCAATTACTGGAGTCACCTGTGAATTTGGCTATTTACTTCATAACCTTTTTTCATTGTGACCAAAACCTGGGCATTAACGCATACGTATTCAGCCCATATTCTAAAATACGAGTGCACATATCTTTTGTGTAAACTTTTGTATCTCTTTCATCATTTCTTCATTAGTTCATATGTTATTTACTTACGAGCCATAAGTTTCCTTATTCTAATTTATTAACCATTGAAGGAATTTTACTAGTGCTAGGCCTAGGTCCTATTTTTTAACAAATCTCCCTTATAAATTACCCCTCTTTGCAGTTCTTGCATCACTGCTAGCACTGCTGGTCTGTGGTTTTCTTTATAAATGAAAGACAACTCCTTAATCCATTAAAACCATTGGCAAAATTCCTGCTAACTTCAGTGGGAATAGATTTCAACTCTCATGTCTCAGCTGACAAATAATAGCTAGTATATAGAATGATAAACACCTATTCTTTATTTTTTAACCTTGACAGTATAAGCAGGTTAATAATGTCAAAGTGAAAGCTAATGGCAACTCAGGCTGATGACACCACCAAAGCATTTTGCTCCGTAACTGGCTGAAGATTTCTATTCTTCTTTCTTTCGCTTTTGCCACATTAGGTATTTCAGAGTTCTGAAATAAACTTACTGAAGATTAACGTTTCACTTTGAAACTCTACTAGTGTTACGCATGTGAAAAACATGGTCGTAGGAATTGTTTTACACTTTGAGATAAGAATTCTTTCCATGCCAGCACTAAACACATTATGGCCTGATCCTGCATAATTATAAGTATCATAAGATTTTCAGTATATTCATCATGAAGCAAAATCAGTGAATCATGGAATCACAGAATGTTTGTTTCCAAGGATGGGGCATCTACCACCTCTCTGGGCAATCTGTTCCACTATCCTCACTGTGAAAAAATTTCTTCCTTATGTCCTGTCTGAATCTGCTTCATTCTATTTTAAAACCATTACACTTCGTCCTTTCACAACTGCTGAATTGTTTCTCCACATCTTTCTTATAAATCTTCTTTAACATGTGGCTGGCTTTCTGGGCTCCAAGCACATTGCTGGCTCATGCTGACCTTCTCAACCACCAGCACTCCCAAGTCCTTCTCCTCAGGGCTGCTCTCAACCCATTCTCCGCCCAGCCTGTATTTGTGCTTGGGATTGTCCTGACCCATGTGCAAGACCTTGCACTTGGCCTGGTTGAACTTCATGAGGTTTGCACAGGCCCACTTCTCCAGCCTGTCAAGGTCCCTCTGGATGGCATCTCTTCCCTCCAGCGTGTCGACTGCACCACACATCTTAGTGTCACTGGGAAACTTGTTGAGGATGCACTCTATCCCACTGTCCATGTTACCAACAAAGATGTTGAAAAGGGCCGGGCCCAACACGGACCCCTGAGGGTCACTGGTCTCCACCTGGACATTGAGCCATTGCCCACCACTTTCTGAGTGCAGCCATCCAGCTAATTCCCTATGCACTGAGTGGTCTGTCTATCAAATCCATGTCTCTGCAGTTCAGAGAGAAGGATATCATGCGGGACTGTGTCAAATGCCTTGCACAAATCCAGGTAGATTATATTAGTTGCTTGTCTCTTGTCCACTGATGCTGTAACCCCATCTTAGAAGGCCACCAAATTAGTCACATTTGATTTACCCTTAGTGAAGTCGTATTGGCTGTCACAAATCACCTCCTTGCTCTCCATGTGCCTTAGCATGGTTTCCAGGAGAATCTGCTCCATGACCTTGCCAGGCAAAGAGGTGAGACTGACAATATTTTTGTTTGTGAACTATTTGAATAGTTGTGTTAATCTATTTGAAACAACTATTTGAATGTTATGTTATTATATGTATTAATATTCGAATATTTGTGTGTGAACTGTTTGAAAAATATTTGAATATAAATTTAAAAAATATTGAAATATTTGTTAAATTAAGATCAGATTAAAGAAATCTGCTTGGCAAAAGTATTTGCTGTCAAATCCAAAGCAATTTAGCAGTAACAAAATGGCCTCCACACAAAATCTCATTCTATGCCCAGGTTTTATAATATTAGCACTCAAGAAGAAAAAAAAAAAAAAAAAAAAGAAGATCTGCTAAGATTATAACTGGCTAGGGGAAGAGCAGTGGATGTTGTTTATCTTCACTTTAGCAAGGCTTTCAACAACTGTCTTCCATAACATCCTTATAGACAGGCTGATGAAGTGTATATTAGATAAATGGACAGTGGGGTGGACTGAAAACTGAACTGCAACATAAAAAGCATTGTGATCAAATGCACAAAGCCCAGTTGGAGGCCAGTCACTAGTAGTGAACCCCCGAGGCTGATACTGAGCCTAGAATGATCTGGGCTATGGAGCGAGTGCACTCTTAACAAGTTTCTATATAACAAAAAACTGGGAGGAGTGACTGATACTCTATGTCTGTGCTGACATTCAGAGCATTATGGACAGATTGGTGAAATAGGTTGGGAAAAACCTCATGAAATTCAGTAAAGAGAAATGCAAAGTTCTTCCCCTACGGAGAATAACCCAATGCACTAGCACATGCTGGAAGCTGACTGGCTGGAGAGCAGCTTTGCAGAAAAGGACCTGTGGGTCCTGATAGATGCCACGCTGACCATGGGCCAACTCTGTGCTCCTGAGGGGATGGGCTTCCCAGTACAAGAGAAACATGGAGATAATGGAGAGAGTCCAGCAAAGAGCCACAAAGATTATTAAGGGACTATTATGCAGTATAACAGGAGAGGCTGAGAGATCTGGAAGTGTATAGCCTGGAGAAGAGAAGGCTCAGGGGGACCTTATTCATGTCTATAAACATTTGACTGAGTGCACGGTTGAGTAGACAAGATGGAATCAGACTCTTTGACTGTTGACCAGTGACCAGACAAGAGGCAATGGGAAAAAACTGAAATACAAGAAATCATCCTCTGTGCCACACTGGGCATGGGTAACTTTTTCTAGTGCACAAGCAGGTATAAATTAGGTCAACATGTACAGAACGATGCACAGGCTAAAGGCAGCCTGTCTCAATAGAATTGTTTAAGAATTACATCATTTTCCCTACTCTAAAGGTGAAGTCAGACTATATCATTCTCGAGATTTTCTTTCTCTAACACAAATCAAGGTATGGTACTTAGTTTTCCTTTACATAATGACAGAAATGTGCCTTATATAGACATACTGTTCAAATATTTTAGGTCAGACATTCTCCTTTCTGGTGAACATGCTTCCTTTTTAATTGCAGGACTCAGTGGTCAGTCAGAGTTTATATCCCTGACTACTTCAGCTCAGAGAAGGTTTCATTTGTCATTTTTTACTGTCCTTCTAAAACACCAGGATAGTGCTAAAAGACTGAATATTAGTCACAAATTCTCTCCACCTTTCACTATTTTCTGGAGAAAAACCTACTACTCCAAAGTGATGATCTCAATTTACCCTGTTTCAATCCCCATCCCACCTCCCACTGTAAGACTCACACCCATCCTCACCATTTATGAAAGGACTTTAATATAGCTTATGAAATATACTTATATGGTGACATAAGCCATAAGGATTAGTGTTACACTGCAGGACTTTTTGCTTTGTTTTGTTTTAATGAGTGTGTACAGCATGACTTTAACTCTTATGATCTTCCCAGAATGTAAAGCTTGCTATGATCCCAAATGGTAGGGCACATATCTAAAGTGACAGGTAAAACTCTGCTAATTTGCTATGTGCCTATAATATCAGATCTACCTTACAGATCTCAAGATTACAGCTAGGGAAAAAAATTACATCCAGGAGATATAAAACATGAACATGAATTGCAAGGTCAAAATTCTTTCTCAGTAATGGAAACATGAAAAATATTTACAATCAATCAATCACTTATCTACCCTTCTCAAAGGAGCTGTTATATTAAGTATTACCGCTATGTTTCAAACAGCTTTTTTAATACTATTCTCACAGTAGTCTGCTCTACAAAGGCAGAATTTAAGTAGCATTTTCCTACAGGGGAACACGATAACATAACAGTATTAGGCCTCAAACAAAGCGGAATTAACCACAGTGTTCAGTTTAAATTATTCTGTATTTTGACACAGTTAACAAAATGGCTTGCTGTAGGAAGGTATTGTATTAGTTTTTTCTGACTCTAGTAAATTTTCCCTGTCATTAGGATGTCCTAGGTTTTGCCATTTGTCTATTGATAGCCTCTGCTGACAGCTACATTCCAGAGCAATAACATTTCAAGCAACTTTGGTAGTAGCATGGAATATGTTACATTTTATTTTCTTAGGCATGACTAAGGAATACATTTATATTGAAGAAAAAGTTTCAATACAGTGAAGAAGGATGTTGACAAAGAAGTCTTAAATTTCTGCATAGCAATTTTAAAAGAAGTATCAAGACTCAAATCTAAATATTCAAATTAATTTTAGTGGAGACTTTAACGACAACTTACCTGATGCAGTTTCTAGCGGAAAGAGTGACTTATGAAATAAAAGTATTTCCCAGCTTTGAAAAATATAACAAACAAACAAACAAAAATTAATTATAAGACATAATGGTAGAATGCAAATATGATTAATAATTTCAACCTTGAACAGAGATGGAAGAAATAATTGCATTTTATCAGTGCAAAAACAAGACACTTTTCGCTGAAATCTTGAGTTGTCTAATGAAGTTTTTACCAATAATTTTATCTCTAATACATAAAGTTCATAATTTGAAAACAGAGTCTTTCAAAAGTTAACTTTCTTACAGCCCCTTCAACTTTGCAGATCTATGCTTGAAGTAACTCCAGTGCTG
>WHYT01015470.1:80732-116495 GCA_009806455.1 Tetrax tetrax | reverse complement strand
TCAACATGTACAGAACGATGCACAGGCTAAAGGCAGCCTGTCTCAATAGAATTGTTTAAGAATTACATCATTTTCCCTACTCTAAAGGTGAAGTCAGACTATATCATTCTCGAGATTTTCTTTCTCTAACACAAATCAAGGTATGGTACTTAGTTTTCCTTTACATAATGACAGAAATGTGCCTTATATAGACATACTGTTCAAATATTTTAGGTCAGACATTCTCCTTTCTGGTGAACATGCTTCCTTTTTAATTGCAGGACTCAGTGGTCAGTCAGAGTTTATATCCCTGACTACTTCAGCTCAGAGAAGGTTTCATTTGTCATTTTTTACTGTCCTTCTAAAACACCAGGATAGTGCTAAAAGACTGAATATTAGTCACAAATTCTCTCCACCTTTCACTATTTTCTGGAGAAAAACCTACTACTCCAAAGTGATGATCTCAATTTACCCTGTTTCAATCCCCATCCCACCTCCCACTGTAAGATCATTTCTGCATAGCAATTTTAAAAGAAGTATCAAGACTCAAATCTAAATATTCAAATTAATTTCAGTGGAGACTTTAACGACAACTTACCTGATGCAGTTTCTAGCGGAAAGAGTGACTTATGAAATAAAAGTATTTCCCAGCTTTGAAAAATATAACAAACAAACAAACAAAAATTAATTATAAGACATAATGGTAGAATGCAAATATGATTAATAATTTCAACCTTGAACAGAGATGGAAGAAATATTTGCATTTTATCAGTGCAAAAACAAGACACTTTTCGCTGAAATCTTGAGTTGTCTAATGATGTTTTTACCAATAATTTTATCTCTAATACATAAAGTTCATAATTTGAAAACAGAGTCTTTCAAAAGTTAACTTTCTTACAGCCCCTTCAACTTTGCAGATCTATGCTTGAAGTAACTCCAGTGCTGATAAACATGGCCATATGCAAATTGCCCTGACTCTTCCCTTCTTTCCACCTTCCCCAGGCCCTCCTTTGAAAGATTCCTCCTTGAAAGAAGGATCTATGTACTGATTGCTGGCATACACTATGAGACAGTACACTTCTCACTATACTCATGGGAATTCACTGGGCAAGTTAAAAAAAAAAAAACAAACAACAAATGACCATGATTTATGTTTCACACTGTCCTACAACTAAGCATTCCATGTTGCTTTGAAGTCTGGGGAAATAAAGCAAATCAATGGTCATTTTAAAAGATTAGGAAGTAATCATCATATTTCAGTAGTACTTAAACCGAGTGAGATTGTACCTGACCTCCATTTGGCTATATCATCTATATAGATTGGATCGTAAGGTTCATTAAAAAAAAAAAAAAATCCCATTTCTGCACTCCTGCAGGCCCTCCACTCCTGGTTTCGTTTAGACAAGTGAAATGTCAGAGATAAATGATGTATATACAACTCATATAAGGTTATAAATAACAGTCATATACCATCTTCTTTTTTTTTTCAGGCAGACTTTCATTTATTTATCTACTTACTTACTTACTTGTTTACTTTGCTGTGGGCTGGAGGAGTGGCTAAGGAGGTGGAAGAACTGTTTTACCATAGTGCTATCAAACCATGAGATGTGAAGGGCAGTCAAACTCTACGGCAATAAATGCCATCAATCCTTCCCCTAAAGTGCTGAAAATTTAAAATGAAAACAAGAGCATTAGGGTGACCTAAAGTTCATTTTTCAGCTGCACAGTCCAGAAGTAAATGCTTGCAAACAAAATAAATCTACGTTTACACAGAAATGCATCTAATGCAACACAAAGCAACACCAGCAGCTCATAGGTGAATCTCACAGGCTGCTGAATGCACTGACAAGTAGTTCAGACATGAACAGTGTACCTGGTAACAAGACTATTAAACATTAAGTACCCAGGGCCCTGTGTGGCTTTACTTTAAACACTACATGAGAATAGATTGAAAATTTTCATGCACAGATTTTATGCTTTCAGTTTTCTGATCTGTTTAAGTGGGCAATGTTAATTACTTTGCTTGTAAATTCTACTTGCCAACAGTGAATTTTCCTTTCACAGCCTGTACAAATACTATTTTCTATTTTATTCTAATTATATTTATTGGACTTCTAGGTAACTGACAAAACATTTTAAACAGCAACTGTGTGAGCAACAGAACTAGAAAGTTCCTAGTTCATCTAGCTAACAAAATAAGCAGCAGACTGCCTATGAAACAAATCAACAAACTCTATGAGATAAATCAACGTGACTTAATTGAACAACAGTAGTAATGCATTAGAAGAGGAGCAGTTGCATTCCTTTCTTAAGTGTACTATCAAAGTTTGCAGTAACAGTCAATGCAATTCCAGTATTATTCTGTAGGCTTCTTGTTTTGATTGGGCTAATCTCTTAAGAGCACCTTTCATTCTCTTGGTACAAAAGAATGAAAGAAAGAGGACAAAGTGTATTATGAAGTAGATCTTTATCTCAAGTGATATAAAACAACACTATTCACACTATCTTCAGGGAATAGTTGCACTGCTCTATTAAGTGTTTAAGTTTTGAAGGCTTACATTTAGCATGGGATTTTTTATTTAAAATATTCTTTAAGTCTCAGTCTTCTACATTACACCTTTGATGTACATTAGCCATTGAAGATTGGATATAAATATCTTTCTACGAAAAAAAAAAAAGTATTAAGGCCCTATTATACCAAAAGAACATGACAATCGCTTCTCAGTAAGCTTGGAAGACTGACAAGTCACTTAGCGTGTGAAGAAAACAGATTTTTTAACAAGTAAGGCCTCTATAAAAGACCTCCTCTATGACCTAATAAGAATTAAAAAAAATTGACTATTTATATATACAGCCAAGATGTGGGGAAATCAAAACCTAATTTATATTTAGAGATTTCATTCACAAAGGCATTTTCCCTTAAATGCCTTAACTGCATTACTGCTAAATAGGTTCATGGTCTTAGAACTATTACTCTGCCATCTCTTCCTTTTGTTGCGGTATTTTCTGATTATCCGTTTTCCAGCAATCATGCACGAGACATGAACAACACAGTTGTCTTCCAGTTGTTTTAATTTTCTATGTGTATTTCTGCTGATGAAACACACTCCTTAGAGTCCACAAGCTTATATTCTTGGTGGTACAACTTGAAAAATAAATATTGCATATTTCCAATAATCATTAAGCAGCTAAGCTCAATATTTCATATAAATAATAAATTATGCCATTTTACTGCAGTAATCCACAGTTAAAATAGAATAACAGAATACAGTGTTTTAACCTTAAATTCTATGGCACGTAAATGGCAATATTACCAATCTTTAAAAAAAAAAAAAAATCAACAAACCTGCAGCATTCCCAAAGGCATAATGGATTACTCTATTCATAGGCTTTTCAAAACCACTACCTGCATAGTTCTTGTGCATGTCACAAATGTCAATGACCATAGCCTTACATAACTCTTCCTATCAGAGAAGTATTATCATTAGCTTACAGATGAGGAACTGAATCATGACAATTGTTAAAGGCTATGTCTACATTTATAAGTAGTACAGCATGACAGGAGTGGATTTGTAGACCAAAACAGCTGGTGAGGAATATCTGACATTAACAGCACATGAATTCCTGGAACCATTGCTAGGTGAAGAAAATCACCTGGAGTGATGCTAGTACAACATTTAAATTTCAAAACCAACAGAATTCTACAGGCATTGAGGCAAGCCTGTATTCCTGAGGAGATGTTTCTAACTTTTCATTTAACACACTTCTTGCTCTGGCTTCCTGTTAGATGACCCACTTAAGCGCAATCTTTATCTCAGTCTTTTTTCTTCTGCTCCTGCTCCATGCTGAACTATTCTTGCACACTGGTCAGGTAACGAACAGTCATCTCATGAGAATTATGCCTATAGTTAGTGAAGAGAAGAGCAACAAAAAATAAATCTAAAATGGTCTAGATATCTTAGAGAACTAGGGACTGAAGCTGATCACAGGCTATGTGAACCCTTGAATTCCCTGCCCAATTCCATTTCACCTAAAAATTTCAGTCATCACAAGAAATATTAATTTTGTGCACTTTTAAGAACAAACTACTCCACAATGCAAACTATAGGATACTAATTGCTGTTTCAAGAGTACATGCCCGATCTTAACCAAAAATGTGCCATAAACATACCCAAAGTGGTTGTATGTTGCAAGGCTGTTATACTGCAAGAAATTTTAGATGCATTACATCTTCTGTGTTTCATTCTCGAGATTTCACAAAGAAAGCACTTTTTTTTCTAGGCTGATATTCATATTATTTTTGAGTGAGAACATGTGCCAGCTGCAGATTCTCCTTTATTCCATAATCTGGACATGTACCATGTTAACGTATTCTGATGCTGCACAACAGCTTTGTAAAACACACAATTCTGTTTCAACCATTAATATTTCTGTGGGATCAAATGCACTCACAGACAAAATAAATATCATAAACTCAAATATAAAGGCAGTTTTACAATGATTTATGAACAAGGATTAAAAGCTAATTAGGTTTTCAAAATTATTCTTTTACTTCTTGGAATATACAGAGAGAAATAGACAAAGAAAGAAGGGATATTATTAGAGTTTGGATTGTTATGACCTGGATAATTAAGACTATGGTAAGGGGAAGCTGAAAAAGGTTAGAAGCAGAAACATAAAAGCATGATGTAAAGAGATTGTTTAGGACATCAACATTTCTGAAAAATCATCATGTGTTCTTAGAGCACAGGTCCAGCACTTATTTTCTGATCTGCATAACTTGGGTTGCAATTTCATACTGTTAAGACAAAGCATCAGACTTATGGGAAATGCTATTCAGAAGATGTTTTGCTTCCATTCCTCTTACCATCATGAATCTTTTGAATTTTATATTTTCTTCAGAGTGAGACTCTGCGCAGCTTACAAGTGAGGTGAGCAGAGGTAAAACGACCAATCAACCAACCACAATAATTAGTAAGTCATAGTAAATCATCCAGTGTGGCATTTCTGAAAGAGTAAAGGATCCATATCTAGAAGACATTAGTGCAGTGTAAAGCTAAGTGTCCATTAAGACCCATCCAGATATCACCAGTCCAGCTAATCACCACTTAGGCACTATTAGGCTTGACAGCATGACCCCTGTCAGTCTCGGGTGGAACAATGCAGTGTTGAAAATGGAGCAGTCACTAAAGATGGCAATATTTCTGCCTAACCTGTTTTGGCAGAATATTTGTGTGCATCAACAGACTGAAATGTCAGAGAGCTGAAGATGATGTGGGTGAACATGAAAAAGTAGAAAAGACTGCAGGAGTAAAAAGACAGAGCCAGAAGAAAACCTAAGAAACAAATACCAGGAAGAGCAAAAGATTAAATATATGAATCAATTTTGTAAAGAATATTCTTAAAACAACAGACAGGAAGTTTTCCAGCAGGAATGTAGTTCAATTAGGTTACTGTAGCAGGCACAATACGTATGAATGGAAATTGATCATTCAGGTTATTAAATTCTTTATGTCACAAGTACCCTTTAATCAATTGTTACACTACCCACAACTCTTCACGCTAACTAGAGAGTAAACAACACTAAAGAATGAAAGGATGGAAGGAAGGCAATAGACGTCCCAGGTCTGAAGAATTTTGTACCCTATCCAGATATGCAGTCCACCAAAGCTGTCTGCTAAAAATATCATGAGAGCTTACAACTCTGGAATATATATTAATACCTCTGTATCTCTAATTAAAGTTCTAAATAATACTAATATTATAAATATTTTGCATGTTTACTAGATGTTCCTGTTACATATCATAACTACCAAATTTCATTTATATTTTATTGATAATTTAGGTTTGAAAAGTTTAATATTGCTTTTACGGTTTCTTTTAATTGAGGATTAATATTTTGTCTTTTTCCTGGTGTAGAGGGTTAATCTATGCTTAATTCTTATGTATTTATATTTAACACAAGAAAGTAGAGAATGTGCAATAGACATCAACAGTAGAAAATTCTTAATAGTACAAATTAAATACTCTAGATATCTGCACAAATGTGATGCTTTGATTTTTTTTTTCTAAAAGAGAATGAAAATAGGTCCCTTCTCTCGCCAAACTAAAAATATTGTCAACAAGTTGGTTATTTTAGGAGAGTGAAACATGCCAGAACGGCATGTTTACAGCAAGTAGATTAGCTCAGATCTCTTTATTTCCACTGCTTATTCCGTATCTATGCTTTGTTTTTTTCCTTTTTTTGTTTACCGTATTATGATAGTATAACGTGCTCAGAAAAATATATAGCAGGTTTCTCAGTGACTCTGATGGTAGAACTTGGTTAGCCAGTCCATGCAAAGAAAAAAAATTTTTCAAATACAGTAGTCATGGACACCGTAGGAGGCAATTCCTACTTGATAGAGACAGATTATTGGAGAGATCTTGCAGAACTAAAGGTCTTCGAATAATGTAATTATAATAGTAAGCTACAATCTACTGTTGTACCATTATTTGGAATCTGGTGCAGCTAGAAACGTGATGCAGAACTGGCTTTGTACTAGTTACTACCATAACTTGTTTTAATAGTTTCCTTTATCTGGCAGGTACAGTTTCTGAAAAGCAATATACAAAACTAGATACCCTGTGTAAGATAAAAGTGGAGTCTCTTACTTGCATATTCATGTCAAGTGGCAGTACAATCATAGAATCATTGAATTATATAATGGTTTGGGTTGGAAGGGACCTTTACAGATCATCTAGTCCAAATCCTCTGCCATGAGCAAGGACATCTTCAACTAGATCAGGTTGCTCAGAGCCCTGTTCAATCTGACCTTGAATGTTTCAAGGGACGGGGCATCTACCATCTCTCTGTTCCAGCGTTCTACCACCCTCATTGTATCTAGTGTAAATCTATCCTTTTTTTTTAGTTTAAGCCATCACTCCTTGTTCTATTGTTACAGGTCCCACTTAAAAACTTTGTCCCCATCTTTCCTGTAGGCCCCCTTCAGGTACTGGAAGGCCACTGTAAGGTCTCCCTGGAGCCTACTCTTCTCCAGGCTTAACGACCCTAACTATATCAGCCTTTCTTCAAAAGAGAGGTGCTCCAGTCCTCTGATCATCTTCGTGGCCCTCCTCTGGACTCACTCCAACAGGTCCATGTCCTTCTTATGTTGGGGGCTCCAGAGCTGGATGCAATACTCCAGGCGGGCTCTCGCCAGAATGGAGTAGTGGGGCAGAACCACCTTCCTCGACCTGCTGGCCCTGCATTGTCAGAGCACTCTCATAGTTATAAGCTATAGGTGTTAACATAAAATTGTTAGATGACCTTGCAGCTATTTTGATGCTACTGCCTCTTTTTAGCCTCACGTTAGCACTCCGGGTAAGTTTCTTTACCACTCTACAACTGAACGTATCCACCAGGAGAAAATATCCCAAAGAGCTGTGGAGACCTATGATTCCCTGAGGTCATGGAGAGTGACAAGGAATTCAGCCTTATAAAAAGTCTGAATTCACACGTGCGGCGGTACAGTTAAATTTAAACGGCCGTTGAAGCTCGGAGCTCAGTAAGAGCAACGGAAGACCGGGCTGGCAGGGCCAGGCGTGCACGGTTGCAGGCCGCGGCGGCGGGCGGGCCCGCAGGAGCGGGAGGCCAGGCCGCGGCACCGAGGGGGGCGGAAGGGAAGGGGCGGCCAGGGGCCATTGCAGGAGCAGGAGCGCCACCTGGCGGCGGGCGGGCTCAACGCCGCCGGGGCCACCGCTGCCGCCCACCCGCCGGCCTGGGCGCGCCGGGCCCTTGGCCGTTACGACCGTTACAGCAGGCCGTTGGAAAGCAGCGTCCGCCGTCCGCCTCCTCTCCAGGGTGACCAGAGCTTCCTGGGCGGCGTTGGGTTTGGGTTTTTTTCCCCTTTTCCTTTTCTTTTTTTTGTTTCACGGTAACATTACGTCATCCTTTATCTCCACATGGAACTCGCCTGGAAATAGCATTTAAAGACTCGCCTTGCAGATTAAAATTCCTCATTTCTGTTCTCTGTGTTCTACTTTTATATAATCGGTGCATTTGGACACTGAAACACATCAAACAGGAGAGAGATTTTTGCCTGAAAAATACAGCAGGTTTCTTTTGCCATATTCAGGAAACAAAATACATAGTGTTGGAACAACACACTAAAACAGAACAGGCAACGGTTTGAGAGGTCTCTTTGTTCTTTTGAATCCTAAAGGAAAGCTTTTGATAGGGAAGGAAAAAAAAAAAAAAAAGCAGACCTGCTAGCACAAATGTCAATTCACCTTCAGAAAAGAACTGTGCTCCAGTATCGTCTTATTTTAGTTCTCTAACACAAAAGTGCTGCTGGCTGAATCAAATTTGGCTCAGTGATTGAATGTCTTTAACAAGATTTCCACTATCATCTTCCATGCAACACAGCCAGGCAGGAACCATGATGCGCAGGGTGTGAGCTGTAGGAGAGAGGTGATGGGGACAGCAAGCACAGCTCTGCAAATCTTTCACAATACTACTTTTTATGAGGTACATATACTTCTGGGCATTTAAACAAAGCACTAAATACTCCCATTCCTTTAACAATTCAATGCAAACAACTACTGAGACACAAGAATTAAAGGAGCAAATAAACCTCCTCTTTCCTTACAATTAATGAATTACGGCTGATATTTTAATATCTGCATTTCTGATGACATAACAGCATTTTCTTAACTCTTGATGGCTAATTTTTTCTGACATTTAAGTCACATTCTAACTCTGACCCTTTCTACTCTGAGAATGAAATTGCAGGGAGAAAAGGGAGATTTCATTTGTGTCTAAAACACTTGCTATACTGCAACTGAGTCAGTGACTTACAAATTCAATGATATAGTAGACATTTAGTGGCTGTTAAGTTTTAACACTACACAATATCTCTGTTTGCCCGTACAGCTATGACCTTTAGTCAGTAACTCACAACCTAGGAATCAAATCAATGAGCGAGAGAGATTATGGCAGAAACACTGATTTTACTGTAACACATTCAGCTTCTAAAAATAATCTATAACCTTGCTCACATCAGATAACTTTCCTCAAGACAAGGTTCCTACATACATGGTTTACTGATTCCTAATAGCTTGGTCTTATCAGTGTGTATTATTTGAGTAACTCAAAACTCAATCCTATCATGCAGCAAGAAAAAAAAAATAAAAAAAAATAAAAAATAAAAATAAAAATAAAAATAAACATATCAATGAATATAATAATATTTTTTATATATTGAAATTTCTGGGAAATTTTGTGAGGAAAATTGAAATGTTTCATGTGGATTCAGCTTTATTTTAATTTTAAAAATTACCAGGCTGTTTCAAGCCTTTATCAGGGTAATTGATAATGTGGCATTTAGACTCTTAGGCTGAATCAAATCAAGAAACCACAAGATTTTCATTTCAAATAAGGTCTGCTTATGGCACATCCAGTAAGTTTTAATTTTAGCATCACATTCCTTCTCTTTTTCCAGTTTGAGTTCAGCTTTCCATCTGGACTATCTTTTTCATGAGGTATCAGTAGCAAGTTATATCAGAGAAGAGAAGTAGAAACTGCATATCTACTAAAAAAAAAATCCAGGGAGATTTGTCAACAATTAAATACCCTTTGTTAAAAAAAAAAAAATAAATAAATAAAAAGTGGTACTCTCTACTCTCTATCCAATTTCCAAGCTTAGTTTTTCGATCTTTTCTTCTCTTTATCATTTTGCTCCTTAGTAGCAGCGTTTATACATTCCCCGCTAATCTGAGGAATATGCAGAGACAACAGCTTGTTTGCTTTGAAAATAATCAGACATGATATTGGATGATCCATATGGAAGAAGTGAAGGATGCTGCTTACTCTACCGAATCTGATTCAGCTTTTGTGATGATCTATTATGTATTGCAGTCAGATTTTCAAATTATCTGCTGAGCCTGATTTGCAGTTCTTATTACACCCTCTATGTCCATGCAATTTGCACAACAGTTCTCCCCTCAAGAGCTGTCAACTCGTGCCTTTCAGATGCTTAGCGTTCTATTGCAACCTGAACATGGTTGTCCAAAAGGACACTACAATAGTGCAAGATGACCTGGCTTTCCTGACTGGAAGCCAAACTACTTGGTGGTACAGCTATTCAAACACATTTCTCTTCATATTGACTAACAAAATAATTATTTCTGTAATTAATTCACTGTATTAATGCGTTGCAATGAGTGCACTCTAGCAATGTCTTATGTGCATATAGTAAATTTTTTCAAGTAAGGTACAAGAAGTAAGTGATCTGAAAATGTGAAATAGTAAGAAATAATTGAAACAACAGCTATTTCTTTTTTACAATTTGAGTAACTAAATCACTCTTCATATCAGTGTTTCTACTCTAAAAATTACGTTGTTACTTCTCACAATCAATGAGCCATAAGCATTCCCACTGTTCATTGCTGAAGCATGGACAAAGTACCTAACACAATGTTGCCTCTTACTGGTCAGTAGTCAGGAAAGTTTCGTAGGACATACACAAAAGCAGATAATGACTCAATCCCATTTCAGTGAAAGCCTCTCAAACACTAGAAAGATCTTTTTTTATTCCTTTTTTTTTTTCATGGGCACTTGGTATGACTTAGTTTAATTGTTAACTCAGAGATCAGCAATGCTATACAAGTACTTCCACGGGAATGTGGTTTATGTTTAAAGTAGCACTCACAGTAGTGAAGAGACCCTTTTTCCTCACATCAGTGTCAACCATACTCTGCTTCACAGTAATGGACACCAGTAGATCCTGAGAAATTAACTTATTTTTTTCTCTGTCTCCTGCTCTGATAATTCCTTAGACAAACAGAATCTAGTGTGAACCAGCAAAACAAGCCTAGGAAAAAAACATAGAAGTACAATAGATTTTTTTTTCTTTTTTTTTTCTTTTTCAAAAGAAAATATATCCTACAAAATATAATAGATAATTGTAAAAGCTGAAACAGATTTATTACAGTAAGAGGCACTGCAACCTTCTCTCACATGGATTAGCTAATAATACATCTTGTTATTTTGAAAGCAAACGGGTTGTTTTCTCTTCATATTGCTCGGATTGGCAGTGAATGTACAAATAATACTACTATGGAGCTCAGTGGGAAGGAGAGAAAAAGAAGGGCTGGATATCAGTACAGAATTCCTAACGCTCTCTTATTATATTTAGCCCAATGGAACTCAGTTTTTTAAATGACTGCTATTTTTCAGAATTGAACTTACTGAGAAAATAGATGTTTTTTTCCAGAACTTTCATGAGTCTCAGACCTTAATGTCAATCCTCAACTTTCAAGAATCACAAGACCACCTCTGAAGGTACCCAAGTATTTGAAAGAAAAGTATCTTTTGCAAATATAAAATACTCAACATGTTTTTGTGCATACTGAGCCCTCTGAAGCAATTGTGTCCTGTATCTCTGCGAGGTACTTACAAACTTGTATCATTTTCTCCGAAGTAGAATCATAGAATCATAGAATATTTAGGATTGGAAGGGACCTTTAAAGGTCATCTAGTCCAGCCTCCCTGCAGGGAACAGGGACATCTCCAACCAGATCAGGTTGCTCAGAGTCCCATCCAACCTGGCATTGACAGTTTGCAGGGATAAGGCATCTACCACCTCTTCCAGCAACCTGTTACAGTGTTTCACCACCCTCATTTTAATTTTTTTTTTCCTTATATCAAGTCTGAATATGCCTCCCTCTATTTTAAAACGATTACCCTGCATCCTGTCACAACAGCCCTGCTAAGAGTTTCTCTGCATCTTTCTTATGAGCCCCCTTTAGCTACTGGAAAACTGCTATAAGGTCTCCCTGAAGCCTTCTTTTCTCCAGGCTGAACAGCCCCAACTCTCTCAGCACTCCAGCTGATTGTTGACATAGAGGGTGATACCCCCTTCTCATCTCCGTTGTCTGTCCTTCCTGAAGAACCTATATCCTTCCATTACAAAGCTCCAGTCATAGGTACCATTCCGTCATGCCTGTGTCTGTGATGCCAACAACCCTGCAGGCATCCACACATCTCTAACTCTTCCTGTTTGTTCACCATGCTGTGTGCGCTAGTATAGAGGTACTTAAACTGGGCTCCCAATGAAGCTGACTTGCTGGCTGGAGCAGCTGGAACTCCTTTGAGCTGCACTTAGGTGCTCTCGTACTTACCTGCAGTCCCATAATCACACACTATCCAGTGATACTTATTTCTTTGTCACTGAAAAAAAAAAAAAAAAACCCAAAAAAACCAGCTGCCACTGAAATTGTGATATGTAACGGTTATAGCGGTATCTCCATGATGCTATTTATGGCATCTTTTCCCAGTGGAATTATAATTGAAGTTCCATTTTCATTTATGCTACTGCTTTTTAACCACCTGATGTCCTGGCACCCATCATGGCAAGAGTTCCATAATTTTTGCAGTATTTGTTTTATATTCAGTTTTATATGCTGCAGAAGGCATTCTTGTTCTTGCATTTTATTGCTCAGACTCCTTTCATTACCAACATTTTAGTTGGTTTTTTTTTCTTTTGTTCTGCTAATTTTAGTTTGTTAGGAGTAAATGTGGGTGATACATAATTTTGTGATACTAGTGATCACATCGGTCTTTACTGAACAGTATTCGTTCTTGAAGGTAAAAATGCTGTATCAAATACAAACTACACCACCTTCGCTCTGTGTGCTGGCTAAATAATTGAGGAAAGCTAGTGATAGAAATACAGCTTTACTTTTGGCATATCCAAGTTATTTCAAGCATCCAAATAACCTTCAAGCTGTATGCAGGTAGAAGGAATGTTGATGTAGCTTTAAGCCCTGTCTACACCATGCTGCATTAGGGGTTGGAAACAGGAACTTGTCTTTATTTTTATAAGACGCCATGCAATGAACATCCTTAACTTGGAAACTCTCCGCTTTACCTTTTTCCTGGTGCTTTGTAGCTTCACATTTAATCTAAGCAGAACACTTGCAAAATCCTGCTGTGATAATTGAGAGTAGTTAAAATATTATCCTTTTCATATGGTTTTCTTTTCATTTGCATGTGTGGTTTAAAAAGAAAAAAAAACCAAGCAAACAGTTGTGTAAAAAAAAAAAATATTCTCTTCCACCAATAAAATCCTAAACTACTGTATTTGCAAAAATTAGGGAATGACAGAGAGAGAGAGAGAAATGTCATTTACAATAACAGTTGTCTGGTCTAAGCTAATATCATTTACCGTTCCAGCAACTTGGCTGCATACTGGCTGATTTCTAAAAATGCAGTACAAAAGAAGAGAGAGGGAGAAATAAACCCTTGGCTCAGTAAAAAATCCTGCACTGTGGGTTTTGACAGAGTTTAAAAATAAAACTGAGAAAAGGTAAATCTGGATTTGAACGTCCTATTTTTTTGCAGTTTAATTTGCACACTGACCCTTTAAACTCTGTTCCAAGCACTATAGCCTTAGGCACAGCCACAAGGCATAACCATCCCCTGTAGTGTGACTTCATCATAGGTTCTCACCTCTCTGCCCAGCCAGTCCCAAAATATGTAGTCATTTTTCTTGCCCCACTTTCAGTGTGCTTTCATATATCCTAACATAATGAAAAGTAGCTGCTATTGCTAGACCTTTATACATGATGAAATCCATTGCAGAGGTGAAGATAAAGAAATTGGGTTGCTTTCACAACCAAAATTCAGACAAAAAAAAAGTTTTTAAAATAAGGCTAATTTCTTCCACACCCCCACACCCCCACCCCCCCAAAAAAAAAAAACGGAAAAAAAACCCCACAATTAAAATTGTTCTACTTTCTAGACTGAAATAATTCCTTGGGCTATTTATAAGCCATTATTAAAGAGTGGTGCTATGGTAGAAAGAATTTAAGAACATTTTCATTCAGAATGTGGATTTGAGTGAATCTTAAGTCTCAAACTTTTAATAGTCAGGCAGAATATTTAGCCAGCAAACGTTATTTTTAATCTGACACAAGCCTATTCACTGCTAAAAGAAAGAAAATAAAACTGATGTGAACCATTAAAACCATGTGAAATTGAGGTTACTATTTCCTTGTTTATAGAAGTATGCACCTTAGTGAATTATTGATAAAAGATACAGGTTTTAATTATTCTAAGGCATCTTCTGTTTTCAAACAAAACATGGAATTAAGATAAAAACTTGTGCTGACCTTAGTTCTATGCCCTATTTTTAGTATAGATTTATGGATTTTTAAGGCCAAAATTGATATCAATCTGATTTCCAAGTGACTTAATACATACTGAGCAAAATAGTGAATATCTATTCCCAGGATTCACATTAAGCTGCTGCAATTAAACAAGAAATCTATGCTCTTGACTATCTGAAATATAATCAGCAAGGCCTACTTAAAACTATCATAGTCACAAGCTCAGAAGTTTTTGTATAATCATGATGATAACGAGCAAAATTCTGGAACCAATGTTCTATTCTTACAACTGACAGTGTTTCTCTGATCATGTCAACTTAAAAACAAACAAAAAAACACATGCCAAAAAAAACCCCTGAAGAAATGCTGCTATCAGACAAAGTGCTGGGGAAAAATAACAACAATCACAGCACAGAATAGAACATCTACTTAACATTAATTAAAGGTCTGTGATCAGCAACTTCACTGTAATTTTCTAAAGCATCTGTACCCATTCGCCTATCTGTATTGCTTGCTGTCTTCTAATTTTGCGTTGGTTTTCTGGACCCCTTGGAGCTATTATCATTCTGTTGGAGCCAAGCCTGGATTCTCATTGGAGATCATGCTCCTTCAGATAGGAAATCTTGTTGTTATTTTCAACATAGTAACCATCTGAGCTTGCCAAAACAAGTTATCAGAGAAATCCACCTGAAGCCTCATTATCTGCTGGACAGAGAGAGCTGAACCCCACAGTCCGGCTCTGCAAAGTTTGTCTGACGTCAAAACTTCAGCCTGCAGACTCCAGTAACAACTGCTTACATTACTGCTTATAATTCTTCTAAGTAAGTTTTAGGAGAGTTTAAGCTGACACGAATTACTCTTTAATTCAAAAAGCAGCAATTTCTTATTTATTGCCTTTCCTCTTCATTTTCCTTTTGAGACTTTCTTCCTGCCATGCCACTCTTGAAGATGATATATTACCAAAGTGCTACCTAACCTCAAGGAAAGAGAGAAACGGCTTTCTTTTCCTGTTATTTATACTTTGATGCCACTACATCTCCAACTCCTTCGTTTTACATACAAAGCACTCATTACTTCAGTAATCACACCCAGAAAGGGGTGATTTTTAACTATTTGACAAGTTTGCCTGGGATAAATTCAGGTGTTTCTCAGGCCTGATCAAAATCTACATGTAACTACAAAATATTACAATTCAGGTTCTGGAACACTGTAGTTAAAATACTCTAGAAGGTCATACTGTCCTGTTAATAAAGTCAAATGATTCCTGGGACTTTTTATTTGTTTTACTTTCTTTCACATAGATAAGAATTAAAATAATAAAAGAATATATTTGTTATAATATATACAGACTTTAGCTACAGCTTGAGGTATGTATATCCACCCAAGATATTTATACTGGTCCAACTTGTCAAGAATTAATGTCTCAAGTCAAATGTTCTATGCTGATTGCTAAATACACAGGTTTTGTTAAAACTAGCACCATTGTTGCTGTAAGAGGGGATATTCCTTTAGGTCTTTAGAATATAGACCATGCGAGCCTGTAGCTGACATGTTCAAGGGCAGTCTCTAGGGCAAGATACTCTGGAAGGTACCTGCCCGTCAGCCATTGAACTGACTTATGGACAAAGGAAGTTCACAAAGCCAACTGGTGTATTCAGCAGTGTTTCCTCCCTCTTGCTCATGTCTACTGCTGTTCCATCCATCCCTTACTTTCTTGTTCCTGCTGAATTTCACATCCTCAAACCACAGTATTGCAATGTCAACAATGCCATTATAATGCCTAAATTACTCTTCCAATAACTTTTTTCTTCCCCCCATAGTTTCATCAAAGACAATGGAGAATTAGGGCACATTTGCCTCATTAGAATAGTTATCTCTATATCACAGCAGACTATTATGTTTTTAGATTTAACTTGGGTTAACTTCTAATGATTTCCTGAAACAGAACCTGAATATTCCTAATTACATTTGAGCATTATTCTATAGTCCTGTCAGTACCCTTGAATTTATAGTCCCATGGCACTCACAGGCTAACGTAGTACTAATGACACTTGAAAGATGTTTAGCTCTCCTTGTGTACATTTCATCTACCTCTTGCTCCAGTGTTTGGTATTCTCATGCTTTCCCCTCATCAGAAGATAAATAATTTTTTTCTATATCCTATTTAGGGTGCTTACTGAATAATTATGTGATTCAATATAAACACTAGAAAACAAAACAGGATGTAAAATCTGTATGCAATACTAAAGCTTATTATTGGCATATCAAACAGATACCACACAAAGACTACTTCTAAACCAAATAATCTGATGCTAAATTACTCTAATGTGTTGTCCTTGCTCTCCTCTGCCTTGGAATTTATAGCATGAGGAATGATCTATCCTTTTACAATTTCTGTGAAAAATTCCGCAGTTCCTGAAGGTCAGTTATCGCTAGGAGGAGGAAAACCTGTCTTTTAGAAGAATCCTAGGCATTAGATTAATTTAGAAGACTTCTAGGAACTGGATGTCTTTGTTTTAGTTTAATTCGAGTTTCAGATTATTGTATAAACCAGTGTGGGGAGCAAAATAGTGGATACACTATGGCTTAAGGGTTCAGAAATTGTATGGTAAAGTCTATAAACTGTTACAATTCTAAAAAGAAAGCATTAAGGGGAGGGTAAAACCCATTAGCTTTTGAAATAGTGAACGATATCTTATCTGTGTAACTAACAGGTTCTCACATTTTTTTTCATTTTAAATGAAAGCAAGACTTTTAAATAATCCCAGTGTTCAAGCAGCAGTGTACCGTTTTTGTTTTTTTTTCTAGAAAATGCCAAATATTCCAGGAGTTGACAACATTCAAATCAGTTCCTTTCTAGCTGTACCCCAGTGACTAAGAATGAAGGTCAACTGCTTTCTGGCTTTGGTTGCCAACCAGTTCAACTGCAGATAATTTTAGCTGGTACAGGTGCAGCATTAAACAATCAAGAAGATGTTACACAGCAGTCGGTTATGATAAAAAAGACCCTGTAGCAGAGTTTTCTGAGAAGGAATAAGCTTTGAATATTTATCCTTCTGTTAATAACAACAGTAATAATAACAAAAACAACTAGCAAATAAAAATAAAGGCTTCAGCAGGGCTTTTAGTAATGGAATAATGATGTACCCTGAATTTGTGAAAACTGCAAGCCACACGTATTTTCTTAATAAATTATCTTTTTAATATATTTTTATTGCCTTGTGCTCTGAGTCATCAGTCCCACCAGAGACAGCTGTGTAGCAAAGTCCAACTAAAAAGAGGAGTGTCTTCCAGATTATGTGACTCCATAAACCTGAAAGCCCAATAGTATGACTGAAGCAATGTTTATGGTAGTTTTAGCTATAATAATGCACTTTGCCTGCAGTCTTCTAGAGGTGCATGAGCACATCAGTATGTTTAGGATGTTTTGTGCTTCTTCAATGTACTTAGAGAAAAAAAAAAAAAAAGACTTAACCTGACATTAAGTATCCACTTGAGAGTTCATATGACACGTTCTTTTCATGAAGCCAGGTATTCTTCAGACACCCTGAATATCTGTTACCTTTTGTGAAAAAGCCAGCTGCATATACTTTGTATCTGGCCAAATTTAAACCTATATCACTATTTTCTTGTGTCTACTAACTGCCTTAGTTTCCTGGCCAACTGGGAATTTTCAGATTATTTTAGAAAGTGTTAGCTTTGACTCTAAATATAAAAACATATTTCCTTCAACTTTCTTCCCATACAAAGAACTGTAGCATTTATTGTACATTTATAGTCCTAGTCAACAAACTTATGGAATAAATCACAATACCTTTATATCTTACCTTTATTCCTTATTTTGTCTATAAAGTGAATTTATTTTTTTTTAGGTAATTTTGTATATATTTCAACATTTTAGATTTCTCTTTTTTTAGCATTTTAGTATTATTTTTCACTTATATACTAGCCATGAATTTTAAGCCTAATTTAAAACAATAATTCTATTTTACTCACAATTCAGGAATTAATTTTAGAGCTCTTAAGCTGCAGAGGACCTACAGAATTAGACTAAAATGAATTCCACAGTACAAATTCTATTTTTAACAATATGCTTCCCAAATTATATTATTTTTCAAAGGAGTTATGAGGCCACAGGAAGGAAACTATCCACAGTACCATGAAGTTGAGGAAAAAGTGCATCCATGTTTTGTACAACTGCCTGAGCAAGCATTTAATAGAAATGTATATATTATCTTTCTTATTCTTCTCTTTGAGAAAAGTAGTAACATTGGATGATCTTGATTCCCATCGTCTGGTTTGAGGAAGATAGAGGCAATATAATCCAAGATCTGAAGCTGTTTCATCACTTCCAGAAAGACTATTTGAGTCCTTTCGACCTAATGATACAGTCTTATAGGAAAATATCACAGAAGGAAAAAGTCATTTGCTATAGCAAAAAAAAATCCATCAGTCATCTTATTCATTGATTTTTTATTCTCCATCTAATCTTCTCTCTCCTTCAAATCTTTAATAACTCCTTAAAGCACTAAATACACTTCTTCTAAATAGTTGCAGGCCTTACAACTATTTATTTTACAGGTTCTTTTGGGTGAAGGTGAGGTTGCATAGTGTATAAGGCTGACTAAATAGAGATTCCTTCTTGCTCTCAGTGAGTGCAGATAAGTTGTGGTCTAGCAAATGATGACATGGGCATCTGGTGGACCTGGGTTCTTTGGGGGTAAGTTATTCCAATTAGCACCAGGACTTTTAAAGATCTATTTCTTGATCCACTATAAATCTTGTTACAAGTCACCTTATAAGACATAGCATTCCATCAAATAGAAAAATGCATGTTTAACCTCTCCTTGATGTTGCAACACACACCAGTTTAGCTTTATTGGAACTTAGTGATGAAAATAGCTTCTATATCATGAGAACACTACTACTGAAAAATGGCATTCTACCTGCAGAGTTTCAGAGCTAGGTATACTAATTTAATGTGCAAACTATTGGTCCTGCAGGCTCTCTGGCCTCCCTCTCTCCCACCCACAAATGATACCGGAACATGTTGACACAATAAATACAGTACATTGGCTGAAACATTTTCACTGCTTAGAAAGACTTTGGAATGTATTTCTTCTAGTTTCTCCAGGTTATATCAAATGATTATAAATTCATCAGTATGAGACTGAAACTCTAATGAAGACAAAGAGGGAAAGAATCAGAACTCAGGACACATTCGAACAAACAACTTGGCAAACAGAGACCACCAAAATAAAATTACTGTATTATATTGTAAAGAGATTATTTTTTATATAATCATAGAATGGTTAGAGTTGGAAGGGACATTCAAAGGTCATCTAGTCCAACCCCCCTGCAAGGAGCAGGGACATCCCTGACTAGATCACGTTGCTCAGAGCCTCATCTAGCCTGGCCTTGAACATTTCCAGGGATGGGGCATCCACCACCTCTCTGGGCAACCTGTTCCAGTGTTCTACAACTCGCATTGTAAAAAATGTTTTCCTAATATCCAATCTAAATCTACTTCCCTCTACTTTAAAACCATTACGCCTCATCCTATCACAATAGGCCCTACTGAACAGCCTCTCCCCGTCTTTCCTGTAGGCCCCCTTGAGGTACTGGAAGACCGCTATCAGGTCTCCCCGGAGCCTCCTCTTCTGCAGGCTGAACAGCCCCAATTCTCTCAGCCTGTCCTCATAGGAAAGGTGCTCCAGCCCTCTGATCATCTTCGTGGCCCTCCTCTGGACCCTCTCCAGCTGGTCCATGTCCCTCTTATGTTGGGGGCTCCAGAACTGGACACAGTACTGCAGGTGGGGTCTCACCAGGGCAGAGTAGGGGGCCACGCTCAACCTGCTGGCCACATTCCTCTTGATGCAGCCCAGAATGCGGTTGGCCTTCTGGGCCGCAAGGGCACATTGCCCACTCATGTGTAGCTTCTCATCCACCAGCACTCCCAAGTCCTTCTCCTCAGGGCTGCTCTCCATCCATTCTCCACCCAGTCTGTATTTGTGCCTGGGATTGCCATGATCCAGGTGCAGGACCTTGCACTTGGCCTGGTTGAATTTCATGAGGTTGGCACGGGCCCACCTCTCCAGCCTGTCAACATCCCTCTGGATGGCATCCCTACCTTCTAGCGTGTCGACGGCACCACTCCTTTTAACTCACGATTTGTCATATCTTCCTATATTACTTACTTTACACGTATTTTAGAAGAGGACACACTAAAATATTTTACTTGTGTCTAAAGAAATTCTGAGATCTGAATTTATAAGTTCCCTTACTACTGCTATTTCTTAATCTTGAGTTGACCAAAAAAGGAAAAGTCTGTTTTCACAACATAGCAATTTACAGAATATTTGGGGAAAATATAATACTTGGAAATATTTAATAGTCTTTACACTGAGCATTTCCTCTTTTCTCTCTGTTCAGAGAGTTGGTGCTGTCATTGAGAATGAGAAAGAAGTGTAGTGGAAGTGTGTAGATTAATGTAATCATTTTAATCTTCATCAGCGCCATGTTATAAGGTATCCAACTTTTATGACAAACTGTTCCACAAATCCCTGATGAGACATTTCAGTAACAGAACTTATTTGTATATAGGCTGTTTCATTAATCAGAGAAGGATCTGCACAGCTATTGAAATAATATCTCACAAAAAGCTAATGTGCAGGATTCTTCCTGTGGCATAGGCAGTGGCGGGGGCTAAGAGGGATCACCCAGCATCTGCAGGACTAATAATTCAGCACAGTAAATTACATTAACTGATTGTGAAACACTGCAGCTAGAATGCCATTCTTCAGTAGCAGCTTTATCACAGCAGTTTGCATCATAAAAGGGGAATAAAAGAAAGTCCAAGGAGAATGTAGGCCCCCTTCAGCAGGAAACTGGTGTCCTGGTTACCCAGGACATGGAGAAGGCTGAGGTACTCAATGACTTTTCGCTTCAGTCTTCACCGATAAGGGCTCTTGTCTCACCACCCAAGCTGTGGAAGGTACAAGCAGGGACTGTGAGGATGAAGAACCGCCCAGTGTACTTGAAGAGCAGGTTCGGGATCATCTGAGGAACTTGAAGGTACACAAGTCCATGGGACCCGATGAGATCCATCCGCGCGTCCTGAGGGAACTGGTTGATGAAGTTGCCAAGCCACTGGCCATTGTATTTGAGAAGTAGTGGCGGTCTAGTGAGGTCCCCGATGACTGAAAGAGAGGGAACATAACCCCCATTTTTAAAAAGGGAAACAAAGAAGAGTCAGGGAACTACAGGCCGGTCAGTCTCACCTCCGTGCCTGGCAAGGTCATGGAGCAGATTCTCCTGGAAACCATGCTAAGGCACATGGAGAGCAAGGAGGTGGTTGGTGACAGTCAACATGGCTTCACCAAAGGCAGATCATGCTTGACCAATTTGGTGGCCTTCTATGACGGGGTGACAGCATCGGTGGACAAGGGAAGAGCAACAGATATCATCTACCTGGACTTTTGCAAAGCTTTTGACACTGTCGCGCACAACATCCTTCTCTCTAAACTAGAGAGGCATGAGTTTGATGGGTGGACCACTCGGTGGATAAGGAGTTGGCTGGATGACCACAGTCAGAGAGTGGTGGTCAACGCCTTGATGTCCAAGTGGAGACCGGTCATGAGTGGCGTCCCTCAGGGGTCCGTGTTGGGCCCAGCCCTGTTCAACATCTTTGTCAGCAACATGGACAGTGGGATAGAGTGCACCCTCAGCAAGTTCCTAACTTTGGCCTGGTCAAAATTTCAAATTAGATTTGAAGAAATTTCCACTTCTTTGTCTAAAATTAGACAGCATTTTATGGCAGTTGAGATTCCCCATACCCAGTAATTTGGACAAATTCTATAGATTAATTCCCAAAATTACATTCCTTTTGTCATCTAAATAATTTAAATTATGCTTTATCATCTATTCTAAACTGTGTTCTGTTTCTTTGCACTGTCAATCACTTCATCTACTCTTATGGGCAGTTTTATTACAGTCATCACTATGAATATATACACAGCAATAGCTTCCCTATGATGTTCATAGATTTTCAGTATACTTAAGAAATTAAGGGACTGATCATTAAAAAAAATTGCTGTGTCTATGCTGCTTATCAAGCTCAGTGACATCATACTATGATACTGACTCTGTAGTTTTATTTAAAATAAGAAATCCCTAATAACTTATCTGTACCATTTCCCAAAATGGTTTTGTTTTTTTTCTCTCATTAGAATACCACAACATCCAATAGTTTTTTTCTGAAGAACTAATGAGATCAGAGCTTAAGATTATGTTGCTGCAAGCTGTAGTATGTGCCAATCAATTCATACAATTGTTCAAGTTCAATTTTCTCTTTCGGATTTCAGGTCAGTAACAATGGCCGGAAGAGAGACAGGAGCAGAGTAAAAGGGCATGCCTTGTTGTCCTAATACATTTATTTCAGAAGGAATTTTGCTGTAGAGATAAGCAATTCAAGGTCAAGGCTGTCAAGGAATTTTGTATCTCCAGAAAAATAATTCTAGGGAGAAAAGCTTCATGCATGCAGAAGGAAATAACTTCTGGCTGAATGATTTAAAAGCTTTAAAAGGCTAGAATCTAATATTCAAGAAAATAGATTTTATTGCATCTTTTGTATGTTTAATAAAGGAAAGCACCAGCTTGGGAAAAGCACTAGCAGGAAAAGACTACACAAATTTTCTATCTCTCTGAATCATTGATAAAGTATGATTCAGAAGTCCTTTAATTTATACTATATGACCTACTCTACTGCCTAGACATTGAAAGTGGGTCTCGGTCACTGGGACAAAGGTTGTTCTTGGTTAATATGTATGAGTCTAGGTGAATTTATAGAGCCTTCCACACTAGTGTAAATCAGGAATAATTGTGACTGAATGAGAGGCCAAAAGGCTCACAGAAATTCATAACCAAGAGCATAATTTGACCCACTGAGAATGTGACATTTTCAAGATAGTAAAGAGCAGTGAAACTATGGCCTGTTCCTTTGATTTAAAAGAGTCTCTGACATTTAATGTGCCGTAGGAGCACCACAACTTTGCCCTGGTCAAAAAGAACTAACCGACCATATTAAGCCATGTCCAACAGGACATTGCAAACAAGAATTGAGTTTGGGTGGTACAGACCATGGATCAGTAAGTGCCAGGAGAACAACAACTGAAACTGCTGGAAATACATAGTGTAATATCACTGTGCATTGATCTGGCTGGTGGCTTGAGACAACATTTGGCTGTAAATTCCTCCAGTAACAGATATTGGGGAAAGACTGGCACATAGATGTCTGACACTACGTAAAAGAAGAAGAGCCAGGTTGTAAGCATTAACATATTGGTGCCAAGCCCCTGTCCAGATCCCACCTTGAAGCAGCTGGAGAAAGTGTCATTTTTCTTCCAGGCTCAACTGTGCCAGCTCACTGGCAGTCAGTTAACAGTAAGTTTGCATGTCTGTGTGTCTGCATGTCTGTGTATCTCTGCAAAGTTTTCCCTCAGACAGCCTAACCCTCACTTGGTCTGCTTAAGAAACTTGAGCTTAGCACAGCAACCTTGTCCTGGCTGGATCAGTTATGTACAATACTCTAGCTCAGCTGGGTGATGTGTATATATATATATTTGTATAAATATCAAAAGTCTTGGAACTTGATTTTTTACCTTTATTCTCATGTAATAGTTTGTAATATCTGTGAGTAATTTACCAAATGAAGAACTAGTTAAAAGTAACAGACCTGACATTTGACGGAAGGATGGCTTTTTCAGAGAGGCAGTCACAAATATCCTGAACAAACAGGAAAATATAAGTATCTTGCTACACAAATTTTTAACCTCTTTAGAAAAAAAATATAATCAGCCTTATTTTTTGAAAAAAAAATGTAATAAAAATCTAGTTTCATGTATCTGGATCACATTCAGGAGTGAAATAAAAGCTAGTGGTTGGAAAAAATAACCAGAAATGCAGCTTTTATAATTTCAGAGGGATTTTTACTTCTTTCTTTGTTTTATATATGACTGAGAAATCTAGAGCTAGTATGGAATAATAGTATATGGCAATATCTTTCCTTTATATTAATGCAGGAAAGAAAGAAAATATTTTGACAGTTTGCAAGCTAGATATATTTTGCTTTTTTCTCATACTTGATGTGAAATAAAAAGTACTGATGATAAATATCTCTGCTTTTCTCCAGCACAGGCAGGTAACACTAAAATTTGAATGGGAATCCTCATCCCTCAAAATCCCTGCAAAGTCATATTTTCTCACAATGTCACTGGTATACAATCTTTTTTCTTGTTCCTTAACTGCTTTAAACATTCTCTGATGGTGTTCAAGGCAGCCTATTTTGCTCATACACTGTGACCACATGGTTGGGTCTTGGCCATAAGGTAACGGCTACAGTGCAAATTTCTAGGTTAGATGCATTACCCTGATGTAAGAAGGTACTTTTAATAATCCACCTTAAGGCAACCTACCTTGATGTGATAAACTACAAGATCCTACTGTGTGCCTCTACACTATGTCTTCACCATAGCTTTACACGGATTTACACTTGGTTTGACCATTCCTTTGCTTAAAAAATCCATAAGTTCTCATAAACACATTACAATGAGGTGCTTCCAGATTTACGGGATCCCATTGCTGGAGCTCTTAAAAGCAAGCTTCAGGTGTTTTTATGGGCACACAAATTTAATTATTAACAATATATATACACCAAAATTATTAACCATCACCAGGCACAACAGACTGCATATAGCAAGTGATGTATTCAAACATGCATTCATCTTAAGTAACCTTTCCAGAGAACATTTTTGATCACCATTTACTCAGAGAGAACTTTTTAGAGTTAGCGAAGCTGTTCTATTATGAATGTTCCCTGCTGTAAAAGAGAAAGCCTAATGACTGAAAACAGTCAGTCATTCTCTTCAATAACTGTTTCATTTTCAGACTGTTTTGTTATGAAAATGTGACTTACAGACTCAAATTTGTGTTCCTCTCTTGCCTAATAAATCTTGAAACCTATTTAGCAATTTCAAGCAAATTTGAAATAAATTTTTCTTATTTCTGTTAGGAATAATTTACATTAATGACAATTTGGGAAAAGTTTCGGGGATATCTCTTCAAGAGAGAGTGGAAATGTCCTTACCAGCAGACAGGTGAGCTCAGATAACAGGTTGGTTTTTTTTGGGGGGGGGGCATCAGTGAAGTGGCCAACTAGTAGCTGCTTCCTGATCTACTACCCACACCAAGTGCTGTCCTTGCCTAGTGGCAGAGGGTGAAAATGTTTATCTTGTCTGGAGGCGAATAGAGGTCAAAAGGTGCAAACTCATTAAAAAGCAGACTTTGGTAGTTCTAATGTTCATAGAAAAAAAAAAAAAATTAAAGATCATTTTGTCTCCTGCGCGCATTAAGCACTTGGCTTCTATCATCCTTGCTTTACTGGCTTAATCCTGACTCCATGTAGTTGTTCCCACATAATTGAAGTGGGGTCATAATTGAGATATCATATCTCAACTCTAGAGGTCCAAAATACTGACTGATACACTTTCCTTAATGTGCATACAGACTCAGAAGAAGTAACAGAAAAAGATAGCAAAGACTCTCCTGATGACGGGGTGAACTTCAAGCATTAGTATCTCCCTGTTGCTATCCTCCCACATATCCCTGAAAGAAAAAGGCAGAATCCGTCTTAGTAAGGTGAAAGAACAGTTGTTGTTTAAAATGGGAATATACATACAATTCTTTACAGGTAACTCTGTATTTCTATAGTTTGCTGGGGGCAAGCTGTACTTTAAATGATCAGTCTGTACATTAAATTTTAAGCTGATTCTTTATAAAAAAATTGCTATTAATAAAACAGATATTTACATTCCAAAGTATGAAATATGGATCCAAAACAACTTCATGGTTTAAAAGTCATTTGTATAATTCATAAGTCAGTGATAAATCTAATGAATTAGTCACATAACTGGCACATTAGAGACAGAACTTTAAATTTGGATGCATGTTTTATTTAAAGCTTGATGTGCTATATAAATAAATCATGAAAATGTACTTCTGACTCCATCAGTAAATAATAATGCAAAGAATAGCAGCCTCTAGGAAAAAAATAGAGGATGAAGGGTGGTTGAATGACTTTGTATTATTTTACTTGCACTGGCAAATGCATCAGTAGCACTTTCAGGGTATTGTTGCTTTCTGCGAGGTTAGAGGAGTGATGTATCATTTGAGGCTTGACTGTTAATAAAAGGTTGTTTAGACCTAAGTTTAAGATAAGCAGTAAATATGGTCCAGTCTGTATTAGGAATAAGATGGGAACTTTTATTCCTTAACAGTACGATTCCTCTCAAGAGCATTTCAAATGTCTGCCATCACAACTTGTCTGTGCTCTTTTTTTGCTTGACTTCTAGAATCAGAACAGACAACACTGTGAGAGGTGCAGAAACAAACACCTCGTGGTAAGATCCCTTCAACACTATTCTATGATTCTGTGGTAAGCCTATTTGGTAACAAATTAAAATTTATTACTTCAAATGTAAACAACTTTGGTAAGATCTGCAAGATTGTGGGAGTTTTCAAGTGAAAAGCATGGAGCTGAAATGGTGGAAGAATGGTGGAAGAATGAGACATGTATATGAAACTATCACTACAAATAATAAGAATAGTAGTTAGATTTTTTGTGCTATTCTATAGTAGTTATAATGGATTAAGTGCTAATTAACACAGGAGGATGTAATTCTGGCTTAAATCTTAAAAACCTACAAAACTTAACTTTTTTGTGCTTTTTTGATTCATTCGTTTGATCTAATCATAAGAGTACTTCCTGTCCCTGACAGGAAAGAGGGAAACAGTCTTTAAGGCTACTACATAGAGAAAAAACCTCCAAGATTGGAAATGAATTTAGAAGTTTCTGCACCTCAAGAAAAGTACTTTGCCAACAATGCACACGTAAGCACACCACATTACTAGGTGAAAAAAGAGGAGGAAAAAAAAAAGGCATAGTGTAAAATGATTGAAATGATTAATCTCTCTATAATTCTTCAATTCAATACTATTGATTTCAATTTAAGGCTTTATGTATCTCTTTTATTTCATTTAGTAAAGATCTACCAATAATCTAGCAGTAAGACATAAGCATACAGAGATAATATTATCAAGCAATCACAATTAAGTTACTGCTTTATAAGTGAATAAACATAACCACCATTATGAAGCAGAATATCTCACAAGACTTTTGTCTTGCATATTTTACTGCATTTACTTAATTTAACCTTGTTAAAGAATAATCCTAGATTGAACTTTTTCATACTTGTGAAGCATACCAAAAATAACCTTGAAAATGGGATTTTAATTTTTTCTTTACTTTTCTAACATGATAGAGCCAATGTGACACTTTAAATAAAAAAACATATTAAGCTCTCAATGTCCTATTTTTAGAGACAGTTATTTCCATAATTTACAGTCACATTAAATTGTATTTTGATATTTGACTGAGGTTATAAGCTCTAATTCAGCAAAATAATTTTCTCTGGATTTTATAAATTATGCTGAATAAATTATTTGCAATCATCATTAATTCCAGTATGTCAGGTATGAAATAATGAAAGCATACCTCTTCAATTAGTTTATGATAGATCACGAGACAGACATAAAACAGATCTCCTTGTGTCATATAATGAGGTGTAGACACAGTAATGCATAGAATATTCGCCACTGACTTCAGGTTATGGATTCTTTGTAAGGCAGACAAGGTCCAGATTAAAGAAATCAGTCCACTAAAATCTAACAGCATTCTAACAACTAGTTATTGTATGTGTAAGACCTGACCATCTTCTGTTCTAGGAAGAAAGGTTAGATAGCTAACGGTGAGGGAATCCCAAAATATAACAGAAGAGAAAGAAAACTCTTTTAAAAAGTAGTGCTCTGGATGTAACTTTATTTCTCACCTTCAGAGAAGGTTGGTACTACAGGGTAGACCCTACGGTTCAGCCACAAGCAACCTTTCTCAGGAGAGTAGTTTGTATTTAATAAACGGGACAGCTTAAATTTTTAAAGACACATTTACTTCATAGTAATCCCTGATAAAGGTCATCTGTGTCTGAACTGCTACCTCAACTTGTGCACGAATGATGTGGAGATAAAGCCACAGACATCATGAGTCAAGTCTTCTTGTAGTGCCCATAATCCTTAAAAGCAAAGATATGTGGCAGAAGCCTTTGATGCTAGAGACACAATAGTGATATAAAGTAAGTATAAAATCACATGGAATGACTTAACTAAGTATATATAGCATAGAGGTATATGGAATATTTGTTTTGAGAGCTGTTCTGATTTTATCTTGGTTTACTTTGATAACTCCATTTTCTCCAAGATACTGCTAGAGGACTAGGTGGTGGCTATCAGACAGTAAAAAAAAAAAAACTTTTCAGAAATTTACATGTCTAAACTATATATCTGAAATACTAGTACATATTTCTCAGCATTGATGCTGCACTATATCTTTTACACAAAATTCAGACCAACAGAACAACTTCTGGCATATTCTCTCTCTGTTATTCACATCATACTATGGTTTAATTTTGTGTCCCAAAATAACAATGACAGTTAATACACTGGTTTTTTATTGTTAAACATGTATCTGCATAATATCTGGTATCTTCCATACACTAGATGTTAACTTGATTTCCAATTGCCAATTTAACAGTAAACTATGATTATGTTGTGTATTGTCTGCCACACTTATTTCTATAACTTCATACATCTTCTACTCCCACATCAGACTCTAAATTCTTACATAATTACCTACATTCTGTGATTATTCTTTGAAACACAGATGTACACTTACATAACCTATATTAAAAACAAACAAACAAACAAACAAACAAAACCCCACACCGACCAACCAATTAAAAAAAAAAAAAAGAAGTTAAAGATATTGTGTGTGCGTGAGAAGGAAGTGTATTTAGAAAAAAAAATTAATGATTAATCAGTTGAGAATTCAGCCTTACTATTTTAAAATCAGTTTCTCTCTCCAGCAAATTCTTAAGTGTGCAGGGAAGTATGACAAAATGTGAACTATCACTCACGGGAATTGCTCAGGGTTTTTTTATAATTAAACTGACTATTGTATGGAGGATCCTACCATGTGACTTTTTAAAAAGTTGTTCATCAAAGGAAAGTGAAAATTCCCACTTGTTTGTCTGTAGCCTTCAACATGATCTTATTATCATGAAATCTCATGATCTCATTGATATGCTGCAGAGCAAGGGAAAATAAAATGTGTCACAGCTGTATTATCAGTATGATCCTAAAGATTTAAAACAATTTTTGACTGATTACTTTGGTAAAGACAAAGTATGCATATAGGCACTTGTACATGTCCTCTAGAGGTATCTTTAACAAGGAATTGTAGATCCCACAAGAATCTTGATTTTTATTAAATTGCTGACTTTTTCCTGTTAGGTATTGAGATTCATGTGATAAATACCTTTTGGAAACCAATTTTTGTTTTAAACTAAAGCACTGTTTAAGAAAACAGATACAGTTAAACAGCTGTACATTTCTAACTACAGAAGTCAGTGACATCAATGAAACCAAGTCTTATTTGGAAATGAGTATAGCATTGCTATCAGATATGTAATTTAAATAAACAAAAAAATAAACAAAATTATCCATTCCACAGACGAGCATTGTATGTAAACAGACCTCCAATGAAGAAAAATGCCAAATCCAGTCTTCAATACAGAACTCACGTTGCATTAATAGACTTCAAACTGTGGAGTCTTTCTTTTGCAGGAGTGAATATTTACCCTACTCCATCACTTCTTGGCATCACACAAATATGAAGAAATGCATCATTTAAGAACCTGTATGAAGCAGAGGTGTATTATCACTTGATTCCTTTCCTAAGCAAAGAACTATGAAATTACTTTACCATATGGGTCAGGCTGCCTGTCATGGAAAAAAAAAAGCTGTCAGCATTCTTAGACAAAAGTTTTTCTTTCTTCACTCACTTTTGCAGAAGACCATCAAAATAATCCAAAAGAAGGTCAAAAGAAGGTATGAAATATTTATCTTTGACATCTGTAAAATCTATGAAATATTTTATGGGTGATAAAATAGTAAGTATGCTGAAAGAGTGAAAACAACCCTATGCATAGGGTCAGCCCGACATGCAATATTTTGTGTTGCTTAGCGACTTAAGCAATGACAGTACTCCAACTCTGACTACCTACACATTTAATGCCAAATAAATACTCACACATTTTTAAGTTTAATTTTAGTTCATCACAGATATACTACTTCTTCTTAAAGAAGAGCAAAATAGAGAAATCTCACACCATAGCTTTAAATATACATATTAAAATGAGGACTCCAGTGCCAAAGACAAGACTGTTGCTAACCCATCATCAACATGAGGCATAACCATAGCTATTCACCATGTTTTTTATAATAAAAGATCATTCAAAACACTGGTATTTTTGTGCACTTAGATGAACACGGAGAAGATTTGTGGAGCAACCAGAAAGAAATAGTTGCTTAGATGCAGCAAAAAGACTCTGAAAAGATATGGAAAGGCATCTTGGTCTGGTAAAAGTCCCTGTTACAATTTCAAAAATGTAAACATATATCCACAGATACACACACATATACATGCCTGTGTGAATTGAAAAAAAAGTCCCAAAAAGTTTAACCTGCATTTGAGAACTGAGTTCCTAATTTACAAAAACTCAAGGGATGTAAACATTGTTAAGTAGTGTTCCATGCCAAACTAGCTACATCACAGTGAGTGAAAGTCTTGTTTAACTAGAGCTTGGTCATGTCCCTGAGATTATATTGTTCTTTTAGGTTACCTTTCAGATTTCTCAAACCCTAAGTACACTGAAGTACTGTCAGCTGACTTGCAGAAGGATGGCATGTAGAGAAAGAACAAGTGAGTAGCTGATGAGTTGGCATTAGAAATCAGTCTATGGTCCAGGATCTTTATACCCGGAAGTCATAATTTGGCTGGTTAAATTCTGGCCTGCACTGAGGTAGACCTTAGTATCTTCAAGCCAAAAGCATAAGGAAGAAGTACTGGCTGATTTGTCCAAATTTAGCCTGGCGAGAAAAGACTATGTCTCCAAAACTTAAGAGGAACAAAGACAAAAATACCACCAGGATGATCCATCAAAATCAACCAGTTTTCAAAGGCAGATCATAATCATAAAATCATAGAATCATATAATGGTTTGCGTTGTAAGGGACCTTCAAAGATCGTCTGCTGCCAATCTGACCTGGGCAGGAACACCTTCCACTAGATCAGGTCACTCAAAGCCCCATCCAACCTGACCTTGAACACTTCCAGAGATGGGGCACCCACAGCTTCTCTGGGCAACCTGTTCCAATGTCTCACTACCCTGATAGTGGAGAATTTCTTCCATATATCTAATCTAAATCTACCTTCTTTCAGTTTGAAACCATTACCCCTTGTCCTATCACTAGGTGTCTTTGTCAAAAGTCCCTCTCCAGCTTATTTGTAGGCCCACTTTAGCTACTGGAAGGCTGCTGTGAGGTCTCCCCTGAACCTTCTTTTTTTCCAGGCCGAACAACCCCAACCCTCTCAGCCTTTCTTCATAGAAGAGATGCTACAGCCCTCTAATCATCTTCATGGCCCTCCTGGACTCATTCCAACAAGTCTATGTCCTTATGTTGGAGGCTCCAGAATTGAACTTCATGAGGTTCATATGGGCCCACCTCTCAAGCCTGTCAAGGTCCCTCTGGATGATATGCCTTCCCTCCAGTGTGTCAACTGCACCACACAGCTTGGTCTCAGCAAACTTGCTGAGAATGCATTGAATTACACTGCCTTTGTGGTCATCAAAGATGTTAAACAGTGCCGGTCCCAATACTAACCTCTGAGGAATGTCACTTATCAGTGGTCTCCACTTGGACATTGAGCTGTTGACCATAACTCTTTGAGTGCAACCATCCAGTCAATTTCTTATCCACCAAGTAGTCCATCCATCCAATCCATGTCTCTCCAGTTTAGACACAAGGATGTCATGCAGAACAGTGTCAAATGCTTTGCACAAGTCCGGGTAGATCACATCAGTTGGTCGTGTCTTCTCCACTGATGCTGCAACCCCAGCATAGAAGGTCATAAAATCTGTGATGCATGATTTAAGCTTAGTGAAGCCATTTTGGCTGTCACCAATCATGTCCTTATCTTCCATGTACCTTAGCATAGTTTCCTGAACGATCTGGTTCATGGCCTTGCCAGCCACAGAGATGAGACTGACAGGCTTGTAGTTCCCTGGGTCTTCCTTATTTCCCTTTTTAAAAATGGAGATTATTCTTCTGCTTTTCCAGTCAGTGGGAACTTCACTGACCTGTCACAACTGCTCAAACACTATGAATAGCAGCTTGGCAACTTCATCTCACTCGGTCTCATGTACTCATGCACCTTCATGTTCCTTAGATGGTCTCAAACCTGGTCTTCTCCTACAGTGGATGGTTCTTCATTCTCCCAGTCCCGGTCTTTGCCTTCTGCGATTTGGGCGGTGTGGCTAGAGCCTTTGCCCATGAAGACTGAGACACAAAAGGAGTTGAGTACCTCAGCCTTCTCCATGTCCCTGTTATCCAGGTCGCCCATTTCCTTCTGGAAAGGGCCCACATTCTCCCTAGTATTCCTTTTATCCTCAACATACCTATAGAAGCTTTTTTGTTGCCCATGACGTCCCTGGCTAGATTTAATTCTGTCAGGGCTTTAGCTTTCCTAACTTGATCTCTGGCTGCTTGGACAATTTCTCTATATTCCTCCTAGGCTACCTGTCCTTGTTTCCACCCTCAGTCAGCTTCCTTTTTGTTTTTCAGTTGGTCCAGGAGCTCCTTGTTCATCCATGCAGGTCTCCTGACATTTTGCCAGACTTCCTCTCTGTTGGGATGCTGCATTACTCCTGAGCTTGGAGGAGGTGCTCCTTGACTATTAACCAACTTTCTTGAGTCCCTCTTCTTTCCTTCCTCTGCCTTTATCCCATATTACTCCACCAAGAGGATCCCAGAGGAGGCCAAAGTCTGCTCTCCTGAAGTCCATGGTAGAGAGCTTGCTGCACACCCTCCTTGCTGCCCTGAGGATTTTGAACTCCACCATCTCATGGTCACTGCAGCCAAGACTGCCCTTGAGCTCCACATTCCTCACCAGCTCCTCCCTTTTGGTAAGAGCAAGGTCCAGCATAACATCTCTCCTCATTTGCTCCTCTGTCACTTGGAAAGGAAGATAGTACAAAGGAAAGTGGATGGTTGCTCATTTTCAACATTTAGATGCTGAAAAAGAGCTATGGTTGCAAAGCTTGGTAACATCTATAAATCCTAAAAAGATAAGGGCTGTGCTGTGCTTTGGGCAAAACTGGCAGTGTATGCTTGTACACTCCCCTGACTCCAGCTCAAAGGTCTAAGAGGAAGGGGACTTCAAAGGCAGCTGTCGATTCCAATTAAAAAAAAAAAAAGGAAAAGGAAAACAAAAGTGATACTGTCCCACATAGGATGCTATATATCAGGGTTTTTCTTTTAAACATACTAGTGATTTGGCAGTACCTCTCTTCTTGAATGTTTCACTTCAAGCATATTAATAGAGTAATGCTTTTTAAAAAACATCTGACAATTCATCTATGAACATCAAAACTCTTATAAGGTGTCACCAGGTATGTGTGGAGAAATAGAAATATTTCAATTCAGTAGTCACATTTGAAGATTTTAAAACTAAAACCCTCATTTTAGCAACTTAGTTCTAGCCAGTTAAACTACGTGGCCTGAACAAGCTTTCTTTCGGCTCTTTCCTGTCAATGGAAAAGAGAGAGGATCCCTAGAGGATGTTTCAGAATACTGCAGACTGAAATAGAATGTGAAGTGTATTATCAATAGTGCTAGTAAGTCAACAGCATACCGACTGTCTAGACAGTAGCTGTAGTCAATTTTTGATGGATTTCAGGTAAGAGTTAGGTTGTTAGAGAATGCTCAATGAACAAACATGAGTTTATAAGCTATATTTAAGAAGTACCTCCCATTATATTTCCCTTCTACTTTTAGATAAGAGATCTAATTTTCACTGTAAGCTAAAACAAAATAAATACTTATTATTGCACTACTTTTGAACAAGAAGTTAAATTCAGTTTTTGATCACATTCTTCCCACTGACATTTAGAAGATACCTTTGGCACTGCAGAAAGTATGCAGTAAAGTCAAAGGGTAGGAATTATCTGATCTGTGTTTTATGGATAGCTAGTTTTTTCATCTTCAGCAGGAGGAGAGAAAAATTCATGGAAAATGATAAGTCTGGCTGTGCAAGTTATCCTTTCTGCGTTTGCAGCTCATCTCTATGACCACCCACAGCTTAAGAAACTCCTTGCAGTTTCTTTCCAGTCTACAACAAGGATTCCTTAGCCTTTCTTCTCATCAATGTGCAAAAGAAGTCCTGGCTTCCCATATTGAGATTGTCATTGAAAAACAGTTGTCTTAAAGAGGTCTATGTTCTTCTTCCAAGTTTCCTTAAAGTACTTGCTCAGCAGTCTTTGCTTCAACGATGGCAGAAGGATCTCAAATGGAGGAGGGACCATGCAATAATCCCTATATTCTTAACGGAGAGCTTTCCTCCTCTACTATTCTGCCACTGAGCCCCTGACAAAGGTTTGCACTGCTGCACGTCTGATATCCAGAAGCAGAGGCCTTAAAAAGATTATAACCTAATTTTGGCCCTTTCCCTTACTTTGAGGCTATTTTGTCAGCAGTTTCATCTCCTTTCAACTACTTACAGCAGTTGGAATGCCGTTAATACTACAACATTTTTCAGACATTGGAGAAAATAACATTTTCCTGTATGAAAATATACTCCTGGTACAGCTCTAAACCAAATTACTTTATTCCTATATAAAGCAGTATAATGAAGGGTTTTTTTTTTCTTTTCTTTGACTTGTATTTTTGATCATGTGCTTTGTTGATATCACGTATTTTTAAACATCTCATGTTCCATTACCTATGCTGACAGTTGCTAATGCGTGAGAATTATAACCCACTTACATGCAAGTTGACTTTTTAAAATCAATTTTCTATCAATGTTCCTAGTGTAAGACAACTGCATTAGTCATTCTCTCTGGTATATTGTCTTTCAAAAAATGTCTATTAAGTACTTTGGAGAATGTGGATTTATGAATGTGCATTCAGTACATTAAATCTTGAAATAGCAAATGTGAACAAGTCAATGGTAGTCAGTATACAAACAGCTGGCAGAGCTAATAATTCAGGAGCTCAGAATCGATGTAGAAAAAAAAAGGTGAGTTTTTTGCCTTTCTAGCAAGCAAAAAGCATTGTCGTAGTTCAGCCCTGATCCGGACCAGACTACGCAGTCTCTCTCTCACTCCCCCCACCCTCCGAGAGAATAGGGAGAGATAATTTAAGAAAAGAGAGATAATTTAAGAAAAATGACTCGAGGTTTGAGACAAAGACAGGGAGAAATCCTTACCATCACGGGCAAAAAACAGACTCGACTTGGGGAAAACTATTCATTTATTACTACAACTAGCAGGATAATGAGACAGAGAAACAAGATAACCTCCTCCACCCCTCCCACTTCCCGAGCTTAACATTATCTACCTTCCCACC